>JAGSPU010001196.1:0-21192 GCA_019321725.1 Paulownia fortunei
GTAGCGAGAAAGTGGTTGTGCTTGGAATTTGTCGTTAAAAAAATTAATAGTAATAATTAGGGTTTGTTATATTTTATATCATGGAAACAAAGTATAAGAAAATAGTGAAAGGTGGGGAGGTATGGAGTTTATTGTATAAAAATTTAATATCAATAATTTCAGTTTTTTGTATTGTACATCATTGAATACATAACAACGGAGAGGGAGTAGCGAAAATGTGGGGTCGTTAATGGTTTGTAGCGAAACATTTCAATAGCTATAACTAGGGTTTTTTGCAATGTGCACCTCAAAATATAGAATACTAGATAGAGAATAACGCGGGGGTAAGGGTGGGCTAAGGTTTGTAGTATGAAAATTTTAATAGTAATTAGATGGGTTTTTGGTATTATGCGTGTTAAAATACCGAACTCAAGAGAGGAGAGTAGCGAGAGGATTAAGTTGTCCAAGGGTTTGTTGTGCAAAAAATTCAATCGATAAAAATTAGAGTTTTTTTAAATTATACATCTTGGAATGCAAAAACACAACAAAGAAAGTAACGTGAGGGTGGTTGTGCTTGGGGTTTGTCGTGCAAAAAAATTAAAAGCAATAATTTGGGTTTGTTGTATTTTATATCACGGAAACACAACGCATAAGAGAATAGTGAGAGGGTGGGGGTGGATGGAGTTTGTAGTGCAAAAATTTAATATTAATCACTTGAGTTTTTTGCAGTGTATTTCTTTGAACATATATCAAAAGAGAGAGAGTAGCGAAAATGTGGGGTTCGTCAAGGTTTGTGGTGCAAACATTTCGATAGCTGTAATTAGGGTTTTTTAAAACATGCATCTCGAAATATAAAATATTAGATAGAGAATAGCGCGGGGCTAAGGGTGGCTCAGGGTTTGTAGTATGAAAAATTTAATAGTAATTAGTAGGTTTTTGGTATTATCCGTGTTAAAATACCGAACTCAAGAGAGAGAGAGTAGCGAGAGGATCAGGTTGTCCAAGGTTTGTTGTGCAAAAAATTCAATCGATAAAGTTAGAGTTTTTCAGATTATACATCTTGGAATACAGAACATAACAAAGAGAGTGGCGAGATGGTGGTTGTGCTTGGGGTTTGTCGTGCAAAAAAATTAATGGCAATAATTAGGATTTGTTATATTTTATATTACGAAAACACAACGCATAAGAGAATAGTGAGAGGGAGTGGGCAGTAAGGAATTTTGTAAGTCAAAAATTTAATATTAATAATTGAGTTTTTTGCATGGTATTTTTTTGAATATATAATAAAAGAGAGAGAGTAGCGAAAACGTAGTGGTAGTCAAGGTTTGTGGCGGAAACATTTCATAGCTGTAATTAGTATTTTTTGGAATGTGCACCTTGAAATATAGAATACTAGATAGAGAATAGCGTGAGGTTAAGGATGGGCTAGGGTTTGTAGTATGAAAATTTTAATAGTAATTAGTAGGATTTTTTGTATTATGCGTCTTAAAATATCGAACTCAAGAGGGGAGTGTTGAGAGAGGATTGGGTTGGCCAAGGGTTTGTTGTGCAAAAAAATTAAATTGATAAAAATTAGAGTTTTTTAGAATATACATCTTGAAATACAAAACACAAACAAGAAAATTAGCGAGAGGGTAGTTGTGCTTGGAGTTTGTCGTTCAAAAAAAATTAATAGTAATAATTAAGGGTTTGTTTTATTTTTTATCATGGAAATACAACGCATAAGACAATAGTGATAAGGTGGTGTGGTATGGAGTTTATTGTACAAAAATTTAATATCAATAACTTCAGTTTTTTGCATTGTATATCTTTGAAAAACATAACAGAAGAGAGAGTAGCGAAAAGGTGGGGTCGTTAATGGTTTGTAGCGGAAATATTTCAATAGCTGTAATTAGGGTTTTTTGAGATGTGCACCTCGAAATATAGAATACTAGATAGAGAATAACGCGGGGGTAAGGGTGGGCTAGGGTTTGTAGTATGAAAATTTTAATAAGTAATTAGATGGGTTTTTGGTATTATGCGTGTTAAAATACCGAACTCAAGAGAGGGAGAGTAGCGAGAGTATTAGGTTGTCCAAGGGTTTGTTGTGCAAAAAATTCAATCGATAAAAATTAGTATTTTGTAGATTATACATCTTACAATACAGAATAAACAAAGAGAGTGGCGAGAGGGTGGTTGTGCTTGGGGTTTGTCGTGCAAAAAAATTAATAGCAATAATTAGGGTTTGTTGTATTTTATATCACGGAAACACAACGCATAAGAGAATAGTGAGAGGGTGGGGGTGGATGGAGTTTGTAGTGCAAAAATTTAATATTAATCACTTTAGTTTTTTGCATTGTACTTCTTTGAATGTATAACAAAAGAGAGAGTAGCGAAAACGTGGGGGTCGTCAAGGTTTGTGGTGCAAACATTTCGATAGCTGTAATTAGGATTTTTTAGAACATGCATCTCAAATATAAAATACTAGATAGAGAATAGCGCGGGGCTAAGGGTGGCTTAGGGTTTGTAGTATGAAAATTTTAATAGCAATAATAGATAGTAGGGTTTTTGGTATTATGCGTGTTAAAATACCGAACTCAAGAGAGAGAGAGTAGCGAGAGGATCAGGTTGTCCAAGGGTTTGTTGTGCAAAAAATTCAATCGATAAAAATTAGAGTTTTTTAGATTATACATCTTGGAATACAGAACATAACAAAAGAGAGTGGCGAGATGGTGGTTGTGCTTGGGGTTTGTCGTGCAAAAAAATTAATAGCAATAATTAGGATTTGTTGTATTTTATATCACGAAACACAACGCATAAGAGAATAGTGAGAGGAGGGGTGGTATGGAGTTTGTAGTCAAAAAATTTTATATTAATAACTTGAGTTTTTTGTATTGTACTTTTTTGAATACATAATAAAAGAGAGACAGTAGCAAAAACGTAGGGGTGGTCAAGGTTTGTGGCGTAACATTTCAATAGCTGTAATTAGGGTTTTTGGAATGTGCACCAAAATATAGAATACTAGATAGAGAATAGCGGGGGGTTAAGGGTGGGCTAGGGTTTGTAGTATGAAAATTTTAATAGTAATTAGTAGGATTTTTTATATTATGCGTGTTAAAATATCAAACTCAAGAGAGGAGTGTTGAGAGAGGATTGGGTTGGCCAACGGTTTGTTGTGCAAAAAATTCAATCGATAAAAATTAGAGTTTTTTAGATTACACATCTTGAAATACAGAACACAACAAAAAAATTAGCGAGAGGGTGGTTGTGCTTGGAGTTTGTCGTTCAAAAAAATTAATAGTAATAATTAGGTTTGTTTTATTTTTTATCATGGAAACACAACGCATAAGACAATAGTGACAGGGTGGGGTGGTATGGAGTTTATTGCAAAAAATTTAATATCAATAATTTCAGTTTTTTGCATTGTACATCTTTGAATACATAACAACGAAGAGAGAGTAGCGAAAAAGTGGGGGTCGTTAATGGTTTGTAGCGGAAATATTTCAATAGCTGTAATTAGGGTTTTTTAGAATGTGCACCTCGAAATATAGAATACTAGATAGAGAATAACGTGGGGGTAAGGGTGGGCTAGGGTTTGTAGTATGAAAAATTTAAAAGTAATTAGATGGGTTTTTGGTATTATGCGTGTTAAAATACCGAACTCAAGAGAGGGAGAGTAGCGAGAGTATTAGGTTGTCCAAGGGTTTGTTGTGCAAAAAATTCAATCGATAAAAATTAGTATTTTTTAGATTATACATCTTGGAATACAGAATACAACAAAGAGAGTGGCGAGAGGGTGGTTGTGCTTGGGGTTTGTCGTGCAAAAAAATTAATAGCAATAATTAGGGTTTGTTGTTTTTTATATCACGGAAACACAACGCATAAGAGAATAGTGAGAGGGTGGGGGTGGATGGAGTTTGTAGTGCAAAAATTTAATATTAATCACTTTAGTTTTTTGCATTGTACTTCTTTGAATATATAACAAAAGAGAGAGTAGCGAAAACGTGGGGGTCGTCAAGGTTTGTGGTGCAAACATTTCGATAGCTGTAATTAGGGTTTTTTAGAAACATGCATCTCAAAATATAAAATACTAGATAGAGAATAGCGCGGGCTAAGGGTGGCTTAGGGTTTGTAGTATGAAAAATTTAATAGTAATTAGTAGGGTTTTTGGTATTATGCGTGTTAAAATACCGAACTCAAGAGAGAGAGAGTAGCGAGAGGATCAGGTTGTCCAAGGGTTTGTTGTGCAAAAAATTCAATCGATAAAAATTAGAGTTTTTAGATTATACATCTTGGAATACAGAACATAACAAAGAGAGTGGGAGAGGGTGGTTGTGCTTGGGTTTGTCGTGCAAAAAAATAAATAGCAATAATTAGGTTTGTTGTATTTTATATTACGAAAACACAACGCATAAGAGAATAGTGAGAGGGAGGGGGCAGTATGGAATTGTAAGTCAAAATTTAATATTAATAACTTGAGTTTTTTGTATTGTACTTTTTTGAATACATAATAAAAGAGAGAGAGTAGCGAAAAGGTGGGGGTGTCAAGGTTTGTGGCACAAACATTTCAATAGCTGTAATTAGGGTTTTTTGGAATGTGCACCTCAAAATATAGAATACTAGATAGAGAATAGCGGGGGTAAGGGTGGCCTAGGGTTTGTAGTATGAAAATTTTAATAGTAATTAGTAGGTTTTTGGTATTATTGTGTTAAAATACCGAACTCAAGAGAGGGAGAGTAGCGAGAGGATTAGGTTGTCCAAGGGTTTGTTGTGCAAAAAATTCAATCGATAAAAATTAGAGTTTTTTAGATTATACATCTTGAAATACAGAACACAACAAAGAGAGTAGCGAGAAGTGGTTGTGCTTGGAGTTTGTCGTTAAAAAAAATTAATAGTAATAATTAGGGTTTGTTGTATTTTATATCATGGAAACACAACGTATAAGAAAATAGTGAAAGGGTGGGGTGGTATGGAGTTTATTGTATAAAAAATTTAATATCAATAATTCAGTTTTTTGTATTGTACATCTTTGAATACATAACAACGGAGAGGGAGAGTAGCGAAAATGTGGGTCGTTAATGGTTTGTAGCAGAAACATTTCAATAGCTGTAATTAGGGTTTTTTGGAATGTGCACCTCGAAATATAGAATACTAGATAGAGAATAACGCGGGGTAAGGGTGGGCTAGGGTTTGTAGTATGAAAATTTTAATAGTAATTAGATGGGTTTTTGGTATTATGCGTGTTAAAATACCGAACTCAAGAGAGGGAGAGTAGCGAGAGGATTAGTTGTCCAAGGTTTGTTGTGCAAAAAATTCAATCGATAAAAATTAGTGTTTTTTAGATTATACATCTTGGAATACAGAAACAACAAAGAGAGTGGCGAGAGGGTGGTTGTGCTTGGGGTTGTCGTGCAAAAAAATTAATAGCAATAATTAGGGTTTGTTGTATTTTATATCATGGAAACACAACGCATAAGAGAATAGTGAGAGGTGGGGGTGGGATGGAGTTTGTAGTGCAAAAATTTAATATAATCACTTGAGTTTTTTGCATTGTACTTCTTTGAATGTATAACAAAAGAGAGAGTAGCGAAAAGTGGGGTCGTCAAGGTTTGTGGTGCAAACATTTCAATAGCTGTAATTAGGTTTTTTTGGAACATGCATCTCAAAATATAGAATACTAGATAGAGAATAGCGCGGGGCTAAGGGTGGCTCAGGGTTTGTAGTATGAAAATTTTAATAGTAATTAGTAGGTTTTTGGTATTATGCGTGTTAAAATACCGAACTCAAGAGAGGGAGAGTAGCGAGAGGATTAAGTTGTCCAAGGGTTTGTTGTGCAAAAAATTCAATCGATAAAAATTAGTGTTTTTTAGATTATACATCTTGGAATACAGAATACAACAAAGAGAGTGGCGAGAGGGTGGTTGTGCTTGGGGTTTGTCGTGCAAAAAAATTAATAGCAATAATTAGGTTTGTTGTATTTTATATCATGGAAACACAACGCATAAGAGAATAGTGAGAGGTGGGGTGGTATGGAGTTTGTAAGCAAAAATTTAATATTAATAACTTGAGTTTTTTATTATTTACTCTTTGAATACATAACAAAAGAGAGAGAGTAGCGAAAATGTGGGGTCGTCAAGGTTTGTGGTGCAAACATTTCAATAGCTGTAATTAGGGTTTTTGGAACATGCATCTCGAAATATAGAATACTAGATAGAGAATAGCGCAGGGTAAGGGTGGCTAGGGTTTGTAGTATGAAAATTTTAATAGTAATTAGTAGGGTTTTTGTATTAATTGTTAAAATACCGAATTCAAGAGAGGGAGAGTAGCGAGAGGATTAGGTTGTCCAAGGGTTTGTTGTGCAAAAAATTCAATCGATAAAAATTAGAGTTTTTTAGATTATACATCTTGAAATACATAACACAACAAAGAGAGTAGCGAGAGAGTGGTTGTGCCTGGAGTTTGTCTTTAAAAAAAATTAATAGTAATAATTAGGGTTTGTTGTATTTTATATCATGGAAACACAACGTATAAGAAAATAGTGAAAGGTGGGGTGGTATGGAGTTTATGTACAAAAATTTAATATCAATAATTTTTTTTTTGTATTGTACATCTTTGAATACATAACAACGGAGAGGGAGTAGCGAAAATGTGGGGTCGTTAATGGTTTGTAGCGAAAATATTTCAATAGCTGTAATTAGGGTTTTTGGAATGTGCACCTCGAAATATAGAATACTAGATAGAGAATAACGCAGGGGTAAGGGTGGGCTAGGGTTTGTAGTATGAAAATTTTAATAGTAATTAGATGGGTTTTTGGTATTATGCGTGTTAAAATACCGAACTCAAGAGAGGGAGAGTAGCGAGAGGATTAAGTTGTCCAAGGGTTTGTTGTGCAAAAAATTCAATCGATAAAATAGTATTTTTTAGATTATACATTTTGGAAATAGAAATACAACAAAGAGAGCAGCGGGAGAGTGGTTGTGTTTGGAGTTTTGTCGTTAAAAAAAATTAATAGTAATAATTAGGGTTTGTTGTATTTTATATCATGGAAACACAACGTATAAGAAAATAGTGAAAGGTGGGGTGGTTGGAGTTTATTGTACAAAAATTTAATATCAATAATTTTAGTTTTTTGTATTGTACATCTTTGAATACGTAACAACGGAGAGAGTGTAGCGAAAAGGTGGGGTGGTTAATGGTTTGTAGCGGAAACATTTCAACAGCTATAATTAGGGTTTTTTAGAACATCCATCTCAAAATATAAAATACAAGGTAGAGAGTAGCGCGGGGCTATGGGTGGCTCAGGGTTTGTAGTATGAAAATTTTAATAGCAATTAGTAGTGTTTTTGGTTTTGATTGTAGTTAAAATATCGAACTCAAAAGAGTGAGAGTAGCGAGAGTATTAGGTTGTCCAAGGGTTTGTTGTGCAAAAAATTTAATCGATAAAAATTAGCATTTTTAGATTATACATCTTGGAATACAGAATACAATAAAGAGAGTAGCGAGAGGGTGGTCGTGCTTGATGTTTGTCGTACAAAAAAAATAAATAGCAATTATTAGGGTTTTGTTTGGCATTTTATATCATGGAAACACAACGTATAAGAAAATTGTGAAAGGATGGGGTGGTATGGAGTTTATAATGCAAAAATTCAATATCAATAATTTCAGTTTTTTTTTTGTATATCTTTTGAATAGATAACAAAGGAGAGAGAGTAGCGAAAAGGTGGGGTCGTTAATGGTTTGTAGCGGAAATATTTTAATACCTGTAATTATGATTTTTTGAAATGTGTACCTCGAAATATATAATTCTACATAGAGAATAGCGTGGGGGTAAGGGTGGGCTAGGGTTTATAGTATGAAAATTTTTATATACATTAGTAGGATTTTTGGTATTATGCGTGTTAAAATACCGAACTCAGAGAGAGGAGTAGCGAGAGGATTAAGTTGTGTCCAGTGTTTTTTTGTGTGAAAAAAAAATGCAAATCAAAAATTAGTGTTTTTTAGATTATACATCTTGAATATACAGAATCAACAAAGAGAGTGGCGAGAGGGTGGTGTGCTTGGAGTTTGTCGTGCAAAAGAATTAATAGCAATAATTAGGGTTTGTTGTATTTTTATCACGAAACATAACGCATAAGGGATATAGAGGGTGGGGTGGATGGAGTTTGTACTGCAAAAATTTAATTTAATCAACTTGAGTTTTTTGCATTGTACTTCTTTGAATATATAACAAAGAGAGAAAGAGTAGCGAAAACGTGAGGGTCGTCAAGGTTTGTGGTGTAAACATTTCGATAGCTGTAATTAGGGTTTTTTGGAACATGCATCTCGAAAATAAAATACTAGATAGAGAATAGCGTGGGGCTGAGTGTGGCTCAGGGTTTGTAGTATGAAAATTTTAGTAGCAATTAGTAGGGTTTTTGTGGTATTATGCGTGTTAAAATACCGAACTCAAGAGAGGGAGAGTTGCGAGAGGATCAGGTTGTCCAAGGGTTTGTTGTGCAAAAAATTCAATCGATAAAAATTAGAGTTTTTTAGATTATACATCTTTGAATGCAGAACACAACAAAGAAAGTTGCGTGAGGGTGGTTGTGCTTGGATTTGTTGTGCAAAAAAATTAATAGTAATAATTAGGATTTGTTGTATTTTATATTATGGAAACAAAAACGCATAAGAGAAAGTGAGAGAGTGGGGGTGGTATAGAGATTGTAGTTTAAAAATTTAATATTAATAACTTGAGTTTTTTGCATTGTACTTCTTTGAATACATAATAAAAGAGAGAGTGTAGCGAAAACGTGGGGGTGGTCAAGGTTTGTGGGATAAACATTTTAATAGCTATAATTAAAGTTTTTGGAATATGCATCTCGAAATATAGAATACTAGATAGAGAATAGCGCGGGGGTAAGGGTGGTCTAAGGTTTGTAGTATGAAAATTTTAATAGTAATTAGTAGGGTTTTTGGTATTATGTGTGTTAAAATATCGAATTTAAGAAAGGGAGAGTAGCAAGAGGATTAGGTTGTCCAAGGCTTTGTTGTGCAAAAAATTCAATCGATAAAAATTAGAGTTTTTTAGATTATACATCTTGAAATACATAACACAACAAAGATAGTAGCGTGAGGGTGGTTGTGCTTGGAGTTTGTCGTTAAAAAAAAATCATAGTAATTATTAGGGTTTGTTGTATTTTATATTATGGAAACACAACGTATAAGAAAATAGTGAAAGGGTGGGGTGGTATGGAGTTTATAATGCAAAAATTTAATATCAATAATTTTAGTTTTTTGTATTGTACATTTTTGAATACATAACAACGGAGAGAGAGTAGCTAAAAGGTGGGGTCGTTAAATGTTTGTAGCGGAAACATTTCAATACCTGTAATTTGAGTTTTTTGGAATGTGCACCTCGATATATAGAATACTAGATAGAGAATAGCGCGGGGTAAGGGTGGGCTAAGGTTTGTAGTATGAAAATTTTAATAGTAATTAGTAGGGTTTTTGCTATTATACGTGTTAAAATACCAGACTCAAGAGAATGAGAGTAGCGAGACTATTAAGTTGTACAAGGGTTTGTTGTGCAAAAAATTCAATCGATAAAAATTAGTGTTTTTTAGATTATACATCTTAGAATACAGAATAAAACATAGAGTGTTGTGCTTGGGTTTGTCATGTAAAAAAATTAATAGCAATAATTAGGGTTTGTTGTATTTTATATCATGGAAACACAACGCATAAGAGAATAGTAAGAGGGTGGGGTGGTATGGAGTTTGTAGGTCAAAAATTTAATATAATAACTTGAGTTTTTTGTATTGTACTTCTTTGAATACATAAAAAAAGAGAAAGAGTAGCGAAAAGGTGGGGATGATCAAGGGTTTGTAGGACAAATATTTCAATAGCTGTAATTAGGGTTTTTTGAAAAGTGCATCTCGAAATATAGAATACTAGATAGAGAATAGCGCGGGGCTAAGGGTGGCTCGGGTTTGTAGTATGAAAATTTTAATAGTAATTGCTAGGGTTTTGGTATTATGCGTGTTAAAATACCGAACTCAAGAGATGGAGAGTAGCGAGAGGATTAAGTTGTCCAAGGTTTGTTGTGCAAAAAATTCAATCGATAAAAATTAGTATTTTTTAGATTATACATCTTGGAATACAGAATACAACAAAGAGAGTGGCGAGAGGGTGGTTGTGCTTAGGGTTTGTCGTTCAAAAAAATTAATAGCAATAATTAGGGTTAGTTGTATTTTATATCACGGAAACACAACGCATAACAGAAATAGTGAGAGGGTGGGGGAGAGATGGAGTTTGTAGTGCAAAAATTTAATATTAATAACTTGAGTTTTTTGCATTGTACTTCTTTGAATATATAACAAAGAAAGAGAGGAGTAGCGGAAAACGGGGGTCGTCAAGGTTTGGGGGCAAACATTTCGATAGCTGTAATTAGGATTTTTTGGAACATGCATAACGAAATATAAAATACTAGATAGAGAATAGCGCGGGGCTAAGGGTGGCTAGGGTTGTAGTATAAAAATTTTAATAGCAATTAGTAAGGTTGGTATTTGCATTTGTTTAAAATACCGAACTCAAGAGAGGGAGAGTAGCGAGAGGATAGGTTGTCCAAGGGTTTGTTGTGCAAAAAATTCAATCAATAAAAAATTAGAGTTTTTTAGATTATAAATGTTGGAATGCAGAACACAACAAAGAAAGTAGCGTGAGGGTGGTTGTGCTTGGGGTTTTGTTGTGCAAAAAAATTAATAGTAAATTAGGGTTTGTTGTATTTTATATCATGGAAACACAACGCATAAGAGAATAGTCAGAGGTGGTGGGTGGAGTATGTAGTTAAAAAAATTTAATATTAATAACTTGAGTTTTTGCATTGTACTTCTTTGAATACATAATAAAAAGAGAGAGAGTAGCGAAAACGTGGGGGTGGTCAAGGTTTGTGGCGCAAACATTTCAATAGCTGTAATTAGGTTTTTTGGAATGTGCATCTTGAAATATAGAATACTAGATAGAGAATAGCTGGGTTAAGGGTGGGCTAGGGTTTGAAGTATGAAAATTTTAATAGTAATTAGTAGGATTTTTCGTATTATGCGTCTTAAAATACCAAACTCAAGTGGGGGAGTGTTAGAGGATTGGGTTGGCCAAGGGTTTGTTGTGCAAAAAATTCAATCAATAAAAATTAGAGTTTTTTTTAGATTATACATCTTCAAATACAGAACACAAAAAGAGTTTAGAAGAGGGTGGTTGTGCTTGGTTTGTCGTTTAAAAAAATTAATTATAATAATTAGGGTTTGTTTTATTTTTTATCATGGAAATACAACGCATAAGACAATAGTGATAAGGTGGGGTGGTATGGAGTTTATTGTACAAAAATTTAATATCAATAACTTCAGTTTTTTGCATTGTACATCTTTGAATACATAACAACGAAGAGAGAGTAGCGAAAAGGTGGGGTCGTTAATGGTTGTAGCGAAAACATTTCAATAGCTGTAATTAGGGTTTTTGGAATGTGCACTTCGAAATATAGAATACTAGATAGAGAATAGCGTGGGGTTAAGGGGGCTAGGGTTTGTAGTATGAAAATTTTAATAGTAATTAGTAGGTTTTTGGTATTATGCGTCTTAAAATACTTAACTCAAAAGAGGGAGAGTAGCGAGAGGTATTGGGTTGGCTAAGGGTTGTTGTGCAAAAAATTCAATTGATAAAAGTTTCAATTAACATTATACATCTTGGAGTACAGTGCATAACAAAGAGAGTGGCGAAAGGGTGGTTGTGCTTGGGTTTGTCGTGCAAATAATTAGGTTTCGTTGTATTTCATATTACGAAAACACAACACATAAGAGAATAGTGAGAGGGAGGGGTGGTATGGAGTTTGTAAGTCAAATATTTAACATTAATAACTTGAGTTTTGTATTGTACTTCTTTGAATACATAACAGAAGAGAAAGAGTAGCAAAAAGTGGGGTGTCAAGGTTTGTAGGACAACATTTTAAATAGCTGTAATTAGGGTTTTTTGGAATGTGCATATCGAAATATAGTATACTAGATAGAGAATAGCGCGGGGGTAAGGGTGGCCTAGAGTTTGTAGTATGAAAATTTAATAGTAATTAGTAGGGTTTTTGGTATTATTGTGTTAAAATACCGAATTCAAGAGAGGGAGAGTAGCGAGAGGATTAGGTTGTCCAAGGGTTTGTTGTGCAAAAAAATCAATCGATAAAAATTAGAGTTTTTTAGATTATACATCTTGAAATACATGACACAACAAAGAGAGTAGCGAGAGAGTGGTTGTGCTTGGAGTTTGTCGTTAAAAAAAATTAATAGTAATAATTAGGGTTTGTTGTATTTTATTTCATGAAAACACAACGTATAAGAAAAAAGTGAAAGGGTGGGGTGGTATGGAGTTTATAATGCAAAAATTTAATATCAATGATTTTAGTTTTTTGCATTGTATATCTTTGAATACATAACAACGGAGAGAGAGTAGTGAAAAGAGGGGTCGTTAATGGTTTGTAGCGGAAACATTTCAATAGCTGTAATTAGGATTTTTTGGAATGTGCACCTCAAATATAGAATACTAGATAGAGAATAGCGTGGAGGTAAGGGTGGGCTAGGGTTTGTAGTATGAGAATTTTAATAGTAATTAGTAGGGTTTTTGGTATTATGCGTGTTAAAATATCGAACTCAAGAGAGGAGAGTAGCGAGAGGATTAAGTGTCAAAGGGTTTGTTGTGCAAAAAATTCAATAGATAAAAATTAGTGTTTTTAGATTATACATCTTGGATACAGAATACAACAAAAAGAGTAGCGAGAGGGTGGTTGTGCTTGGGTTTGTCGTGTAAAAAAAAAATAATAGCAATAATTAGGGTTTGTTGTATTTTATGTCACGAAAACAAAACGTATAAGAGAATAGTGATCGGTGGGGTGGTATGGAGTTTGTAGTGCAAAAATTTAATATTAATCACTTGAGTTTTTTGCATTGTACTTCTTTTGAATATATAACAAAAGAGATAGAGTTTTTTGAAATGTACACCTCGAAATATAGAAATACTAATAGAGAATAGCGCGGGGTTAAGGTGGGCTAGGGTTTGTAGTATGAAAATTTTAATAGTAATTAGATGGGTTTTTGGTATTATGCGTGTTAAAATACCGAACTCAAGAGATGGGAGAGTAGCGAGAGTATTAGGTTGTCCAACAGTTTGTTGTGCAAAAAATTCAATCGATAAAAATTAGTATTTTTTAGATTATACATCTTGGAATACAGAATACAATAAAGAGAGTAGCGAGAGGGTGGTTGTGCTTGAGGTTTGTCGTACAAAAAAAATAAATAGCAATTATTAGGGTTTGTTGTTTTATATCATAAAAACACAACGTATAAGAAAATAGTGAAAGGGTAGGGTGTATGGAGTTTATAGTGCAAAAATTTAATATCAATAATTTTAGTTTTTTGCATTGTACATTTTTAATACATAACAACGGAGAGAGAGTAGCAAAAAGGTGGGTCGTTAATGGTTTGTAGCGGAAATATTTCAATAGCTGTAATTAGGGTTTTTAGAATGTCCACCTCGAAATATAGAATACTAGATAGAGAATAACGCGGGGTAAGGGTGGGCTAGGGTTTGTAGTATGAAAATTTAATAGTAATTAGATGGGTTTTTGGTATTATGCGTGTTAAAATCCCGAACTCAAGAGAGGGAGAGTAGTGAGAGTATTAGGTTGTCCAAGGGTTTGTTGTGCAAAAAATTCAATCGATAAAAATTAGTGTTTTTTAGATTATACATCTTAGAATACAGAATACAACAAAGAGAGTGGCGAGAGGGTGGTTGTGCTTGGGTTTGTCGTGCAAAAAAATTAATAGCAATAATTAGGGTGTTATTTTTTATATCACGAAACACAACGCATAAGAGAATAGTGAGAGGGTGGGGGTGGGATGGAGTTGTAGTGCAAAAATTTAATATTAATCACTTGAGTTTTTTGCATTGTACTTCTTTGAATGTATAACGAAAGAGAGAGTAGCGAAAACGTGGGGGTCATCAAGGTTTGTGGTGCAAACATTTCAATAGCGTAATTAGGGTTTTTTAGAATGTGCATCTCAAAATATAAAATACTAGATAGAGAATAGCGCGGGCTAAGGGTGGCTAGGGTTTGTAGTATGAAAATTTTAATAGTAATTAGTAGGGTTTTTGGTATTATGCGTGTTAAAATATCGAACTCAAGAGAGGGAGAGTAGCGAGAGGATTAAGTTGTCAAGGGTTTGTTGTGCAAAAAATTCAATCGATAAAAATTAGTGTTTTTAGATTATACATCTTAGAATACAGAATACAATAAAGAAAGTAGCGAGAGGGTGGTTGTGCTTGAGGTTTGTCGAAGAAAAAAAATAAATAGCAATTATTAGGGTTTGTTGTATTTTATATCATGGAAACACAACATATAAGAAAATAGTGAAAGGGTGGGGTGGTATGGAGTTTATTGTACAAAAATTTAATATCAATAATTTCAGTTTTTTGTATTGTACATCTTTGAATACATAACAACGGAGAGGGAGTAGCGAAAAGATGGGGTCGTTAATGGTTTGCAGCGGAAACATTTCAATAGCTGTAATTAGGGTTTTTTGAATGTGCACCTCGAAATATAGAATACTAGATAGAGAATAGCGCGGGGTAAGGGTGGGCTAGGGTTTGTAGTATGAAAATTTTAATAGTAATTAGATGGGTTTTTCGTATTATGCGTGTTAAAATATCGAACTCAAAAGAGGGAGAGTAGCGAGAGGATTAAGTTGTCCAAGGGTTTGTTGTGCAAAAAATTCAATCGATAAAAATTAGTGTTTTTTTAGATTATACATCTTGGAATACAGAATACAACAAAGAGAGTGGCGAGAGGGTGGTTGTGCTTGGGTTTGTCGTGTAAAAAAATTAATAACAATAATTAGGGTTTGTTGTATTTTATATCATGGAAACACAACGCATAAGAGAATAGTGAGCGGTGGGGTGGGATGGAGTTTGTAGTGCAAAAATTTAATATTAATCACTTGAGTTTTTGTATTGTACTTCTTTGAATATATAACAAAGAGAGAGAGTAGCGAAAACGTGGGGTCGTCAAGGTTTGTGGTGTAAACATTTCGATAGCTGTAATTAAATTTTTTGGAACTTGCATATCGAAATATAAATACTAGATAGAGAATAGCGTGGGCTAAGGGTGGCTCAGGGTTTGTAGTATGAAAATTTTAATAGCAATTAGTAGGGTTTTGTATTATGCGTGTTAAAATACCGACTCAAGAGAGGGAGAGTAGCGAGAGGATTAGGTTGTCCAAGGGTTTGTTGTGCAAAAAATTCAATCGATAAAAATTAGAGTTTTTTAGATTATACATCTTGAAATACAGAACACAACAAAGAGAGTAGCGAGAGGGTGGTTGTGCTTGGAGTTTGTCGTAAAAAAATTAATAGCAATAATTAGGGTTTGTTGTATTTTATATCATGAAACACAACGTGTAAGAAAATAGTGAAAGGGTGGGGTGGTATGGAGTTTATAGTACAAAAATTTAATATCAATAATTTCAGTTTTTTGTATTGTACATCTTTGAATACATAACAACGGAGAGGGAGTAGCGAAAAAGATGGGGTCGTTAATGGTTTGTAGCGGAAACATTTCAATAGCTGTAATTAGGGATTTTTGAATGTGCACCTTGAAATATAGAATACTAGATAGAGAATAACGCGGGGTAAGGGTGGGCTAGGGTTTGTAGTATGAAAATTTTAATAGTAATTAGATGGGTTTTTGTATTATGCGTGTTAAAATACCGAACTCAAGAGATGGGAGAGTAGCGAGTATTAGGTTGTCCAAGGTTTGTTGTGCAAAAAATTCAATCGATAAAAATTAGTTTTTTTAGATTATACATCTTGGAATACAGAATACAATAAAGAGAGTAGCGAGAGGGTGGTTGTGCTTGAGGTTTGTCGTACAAAAAAAATAAATAGCAATTATTAGGGTTTGTTGTATTTATATCATGGAAACACAACGTATAAAATAGTGAAAGGGTGGGGTGGTATGGAGTTTATAGTACAAAAATTTAATATCAATAATTTTAGTTTTTTGTATTGTATCTTTGAATACATAACAACGGAGAGGAGTAGCGAAAAGATGGGGTCGTTAATGGTTTGTAGCGGAAATATTTCAATAGCTGTAATTAGGGTTTTTTGAAATGTGCACCTCGAAATATAGAATACTAGATAGAGAATAACGCGGGTGTAAGGGTGGGCTAGGGTTTGTAGTATGAAAATTTTAATAGTAATTAGATGAGTTTTTGGTATTATGCGTGTTAAAATACCGAACTCAAGAGATGGAGAGTAGCGAGAGTATTAAGTTGTCCAAGGGTTTGTTGTGCAAAAAATTCAATCGATAAAAATTAGTGTTTTTTAGATTATACATCTTGGAATACAGAATACAATAAAGAGAGTAGCGAGAGGGTGGTTGTGCTTGAGTTTGTCGTACAAAAAAAATAAATAGCAATTATTAGGGTTTGTTGTATTTTATATCATAGAAACACAACGTATAAAAAAATAGTGAAAAGTGGGGGTGGTATGGAGTTTATAGTACAAAAATTTAATATCAATAATTTTAGTTTTTTGTATTGTACATCTTTGAATACATAACAACGGAGAGAGAGTAGCGAAAAGGTGGGGTCGTTAATGGTTTGTAGCGGAAACATTTCGTAGCTGTAATTAAGGTTTTTGGAATGTGCACCTCGAAATATAGAATACTAGATAGAGAATAGCGCGTGGGTAAGGGTGGGCTAGGGTTGTAGTATGAAAATTTTAATAGTAATTAGTAGGGTTTTTGGTATTATGCGTGTTAAAATATCGAACTCAAGAGAGGGAGAGTAGTGAGACGATTAAGTTGTCCAAGGTTTGTTGTGCAAAAAATTCAATCGATAAAAATTAGTGTTTTTTAGATTATACATCTTGGAATATAGAATACAACAAAGAGAGTGGCGATAGGGTGGTTGTGCTTGGGGTTTGTCGTGCAAAAAAATTAAAAGCAATGATTAGGGTTTGTTATATTTTATATGACGGAAACACAACGCATAAGAGAATAGTGAAGGGGTGGGTGGGATGGAATTTATAGTACAAAAATTTAATATTAATCACTTGAGTTTTTTGCATTGTACTTCTTTGAATATATAACAAAAGAGAGAGAGTAGCGAAAACGTGGGGGTCGTCAAGGTTTGTGGTGAAACATTTCAATAGCTGTAATTCAGATTTTTGGAACATGCATCTCGAAATATAAAATACTAGATAGAGAATAGCGCGGGGCTAATGGTGGCTAGGGTTTGTAGTATGAAAATTTTAATAGTAATTAGTAGGGTTTTTGGTATTATGCGTGTTAAAATACCGAACTCAAGAGAGGGATAGTAGCGAGAGGATTAGGTTGTCCAAGAGTTTGTTGTGCAAAAAATTCAATCGATAAAAATTACAGTTTTTTAGATTATAAATCTTGAAATACATAACACAACAAAAAGAGAGTAGCGAGAGCGTGGTTGTGCTTGGAGTTTGTCATTAAAAAAATAAATAGTAAGTATTGGGTTTGTTGTATTTTATATCATGGAAACACAACGTATAAGAAAATAGTGAAAGGGTGGGGTGGTATGGAGTTTATAGTACAAAAATTTAATATCAATAATTTTAGTTTTTTGTATTGTACATCTTTGAAAACATAACAACGGAGAGAGAGTAGCAAAAAGGTGGGGTCGTTAATGGTTTGTAGCGGAAACATTTCAATAGCTGTAATTAGGTTTTTTGGAATGTGCACCTCGAAATATAGAATACTAGATAGAGAATAACGCGGGGTAAGGGTGGGCTAGGGTTTGTAGTATGAAAATTTTAATAGTAATTAGATGGGTTTTTGGTATTATGCGTGTTAAAATACCGAACTCAAGAGATGCGAGAGTAGCGAGAGTATTAGGTTGTCCAAGGGTTTGTTGTGCAAAAAATTCAATCGATAAAAATTAGTGTTTTTAAGATTATACATTTGGAATACAGAATACAACAAAGAGAGTGCGAGAGGGTGGTTGTGCTTGGGGTTTGTCGTGAAAAAATTAATAACAATAATTAGGTTTGTTGTATTTTATATCACGAAAACACAACGCATAAAAGAATAGTGAGAGGGTGGGGGTGGATGGAGTTTGTAGTGGAAAAATTTAATATTAATCACTTGAGTTTTTTGCATTGTACTTCTTTGAATATAAACAAAAAGAGAGAGTAGCGAAAACATGGGGGTCGTCAAGGTTTGTGGGTAAACATTTTGATAGCTGTAATTAGGATTTTTTGGAACATGCATCTCGAAATATAAAATACTAGATAGAGAATAGCGCGGGGCTAAGGGTGGCTCAGGGTTTGTAGTATGAAAATTTTAATAGCAATTAGTAGGGTTTTTGGTATTATGCGTGTTAAAATACAGACTCAAGAGAGGGAGAGTAGCGAGAGGATTAGGTTGTCCAAGGGTTTGTTGTGCAAAAAATTCAATCGATAAAAATTAGAGTTTTTAGATTATAAATTGAAATACAGAACACAACAAAAGAGAGTAGCAAGAGGGTGGTTGTGCTTGGAGTTTGTCGTTGAAAAAAAATTAATAGTAATAATTAGGTTTGTTGTATTTTATATCATGGAACACAACGTGTAAGAAAATAGTGAAATGGTGGGGTATGGAGTTTATAGTACAAAAATTTAATATCAATAATTTTAATTTTTGTATTGTACATCTTTGAATACATAACAACGGAGAGGGAGTAGCAAAAAGATGGGGTCGTTAATGGTTTGTAGCGGAAACATTTCAATAGCTGTAATTAGGGTTTTTTGAAATGTGCACCTCGAAAATATAGAATACTAGATAGAGAATAACGCGGGGGTAAGGTGGGCTAGGGTTTGTAGTATGAAAATTTTAATAGTAATTAGTAGGCTTTTGGTATTATGCGTGTTAAAATATCGAACTCAAGAGAGGGAGAGTAGCGAGAGGATTAGTTGTCCAAGGGTTTGTTGTGCAAAAAATTCAATCGATAAAAATTAATGTTTTTAGATTATACATCTTGTAATACAGAATACAATAAAGAGAGTAGCGAGAGGGTGGTTGTGCTTGAGGTTGTCGTACAAAAAAAAAAATAGTAATTATTAGGGTTTGTTGTTTTTTATATCATGGAAACACAACGTATAGGAAATAGTGAAAGGGTGGGGTGGTATGAGTTTATAGTACAAAAATTTAATATCAATAATTTCAGTTTTGTATTATACATCTTTGAATACATAACAACGGAGAGAGAGTAGAGAAAAAGTGGGGTGGTATAGAGTTATAGTACAAAAATTTAATATCAATAATTTCAGTTTTTTGGTATTATGCTCTTTGAATACATAACAACGGAGAGAGAGTAGCGAAAAGGTGGGGTCGTTAATGGTTTGTAGCAGAAACATTTCAATAGCTGTAATTAGGGTTTTTTATAATATGCACCTCGAAATATAGAATACTAGATAGAGAAGGCGCGGGGGTAAAGGTGGGTTAGGGTTTGTAGTATGAAAATTTTAATAATAATTAGTAGGGTTTTTGGTATTATGCGTGTTAAAATACCGAACTCAAGAGAGGGAGAGTAGCGAGAGAGATTAGGTTGTCCAAGGGTTTGTTGTGCAAAAAATTCAATCGATAAAAATTAGTGTTTTTAGATTATACATCTTGGAATACAGAATACAATAAAGAGAGTAGCGAGAGGGTGGTTGTGCTTGAGGTTTGTCGTACAAAAAAAATAAATAGCAATTATTAGGGTTTGTTGTATTTTATATCATGGAAACACAACGTATAAAAAAATAGTGAAAGGTGGGGTGGTATGGAGTTTATAGTACAAAAATTTAATATCAATAATTTCAGTTTTTTGTATTGTACATCTTTGAATACATAACAACGGAGAGAGAGTAGCGAAAAGGTGGGGTCGTTAATGGTTTGTAGCAGAAATTTTCAATAGCTGTAATTAGGTTTTTTGGAATGTGCACCTCAAAATATAGAATACTAGATAGAGAATAGCGCAGGGGTAAGGGTGGGCTAGGGTTTGTAGTATGAAAATTTTAATAGTAATTAGTAGGGTTTTTCGTATTATGCGTGTTAAAATATCGAACTCAAGAGAGGAGAGTAGCGAGAGGATTAAGTTGTCCAAGGGTTTGTTGTGCAAAAAATTCAATCGATAAAAATTAGTGTTTTTTAGATTATACATCTTGGAATACAGAATACAACAAAGAGAGTGGCGAGAGGGTGGTTGTGCTTGGGGTTTGTCGTGTAAAAAAATTAATAGCAATAATTAGGTTTGTTGTATTTTATATCATGAAAACACAACGTATAAGAGAAATAGTGAGAGGGTGGGGATGGATGGAGTTTGTAGTGCAAAAATTTAATATTAATCACTTGAGTTTTTTGCATTGTACTTCTCAAATACATAACAAAAGAGAGAGAGTAGCGAAAACGTGGGGGTCGTCAAGGTTTGTGGCGTAAACATTTCAATAGCTGTAATTAGAATTTTTTGGAATGTGCATCTCGAAATATAGAATACTAGATAGAGAATAGCGCGGGGTAAGGGTGGCTAGGGTTTGTAGTATGAAAATTTTAATAGTAATTAGTAGGATTTTTGGTATTATGTGTGTTAAAATACCGAATTCAAGAGAGGGAGAGTAGCGAGAGGATTAGGTTGTCCAAGGTTTGTTGTGCAAAAAATTCAATCGATAAAAATTAAAGTTTTTTAGATTATAAATCTTGAAATACATAACACAACAAAGAGAGTAGCGAGAGCGTGGTTGTGCTTGGAGTTTGTCGTTAAAAAAATTAAATAGTAATAATTAGGGTTTGTTGTATTTTATATCATGGAAACACAACGTATAAGAAAATAGTGAAAGGGTGGGGTGGTATGGAGTTTATAGTACAAAAATTTAATATCAATAATTTTAGTTTTTTATATTGTACATCTTTGAATACATAACAACGGAGAGGGAGTAGCAAAAAGATGGGGTCGTTAATGGTTTGTAGCGGAAAAATTTCAATAGCTGTAATTAGGATTTTTTGGAATGTGCACCTCGAAATATAGAATACTAGATAGAGAATAACGCGGGGTAAGGGTGGGCTAGGGTTTGTAGTATGAAAATTTTAATATTATTAGATGGGTTTTGGTATTATGCGTGTTAAAATACCGAACTCAAGAGATGGAGAGTAGCGAGAGTATTAGGTTGTCC
>JAGSPU010001431.1:0-24375 GCA_019321725.1 Paulownia fortunei
AAACTTACAGGCATGGTTGTGCTCCACCAGTTTCAAAGATCATGTACATGGACAGTCTACAGAACCACAAACTGGGCTCTGATACCACTCTGTAACACCCCCATTCCTATAGAACTATATATATAGTATAATTTAACATGATAAAGCCTGTGTGCATGCATTATTATTTTTTTTTCTGCAACATATTAATAAATAATAAACATTTTCCCACTCACAGACTAATATATATACATGCAGAGGACCCATAACAATCATAATATTTATATACCCGTGTACATAAAATTTATAAAAGTAACATATTGTACAAATCCCAAAACCTAATACAATAGACTACAAAATCAAATAAGTTAACAATCAACCCAACAAGTCGTCATCCATGTACACTGATCCTCAAAACCTGCAGGAACCCCAACAGCTTGCCCAGTAAGTCCATGATATTAAGTATCACCAGACTCACCTACAATGCATAAACTATATGAGTTAACGCTCAGCAAGTAAAGATTATGCATGTCAAAGAATAATCCACAATATCAAGTCATGCAACTCAAAATGCTATGCCCACAATGCAATTTTATGCATCAAAATATTCCTCTCAAAATCATTTCTTTCTTGGGCCCCTGACCAACGCTACTATCCCATGCACCGAAAAAGAGCTCTGTATACCGCCATAATCCAATGGCCAATAATCATATAAGCAAGCAAATCCATGCATACTCCTACGCATGCAAATCCATGCACGAGAACCTATAAATCCATGCATAAAAACCATGCAAATCCATGCATGTTTCGGTGCACTAGTAGTGGTCAGCAAAACATTTTCCTTTCTCTGAATCATGCCGTGCAATGCAAGATTTATCACAATGCTCGTATATGATGCATGCACGTGCTAATGACAATGCCCATGTATGTATGCTCAATGGAGAGCCCTCTACTATGCACATATGATTTATGATATTACATATAATTCACACATCTACTATGTCTATGCATTGTAGTTGCAAATGAATCTTTACTTACCTTTGATCGGTTGTGTGTTACTTCTAGGTTTCTTAAGTATTACTCCCCAACCCTAGATGTGAAAAAATCTGTAAAAATACAAGATATCAATCACCACCCTCAATTAACAAGTTCATTATACCTAATGTAGTATAAAGATCTTGAATCTCATTTTAACTAAACAACCTTACCACTTAGAAACTATAACCGAATACAACCTTCTACGTACCTTTGTTCCATATCTTAAATGTATACTAACCTCACTTAATTGATGTATTATAACTCTTACAACATTTCCCTAAACGTTAGGGATCAAATGCACCACATCTATGCTGGAACATGTTAATGAACCAAATGGGACAGATTCACCACTTCACATTTTCTTGCTGCCACATTAATTTGCATGATGATTTTAACACCCTTAGACATATTCATTCACTCCACAATTTTTATCACACTTATATAACATCAAAAAAAATGTAACCATGTCATTGAATGGCTAAAACTCACGGATATATCTTCCCAAGTTCAGCTCCTTTCATAGCATACTGAAACAGATTGTTCCCACCGTGACAGTTTTACGCACTTCATGACATTAATGGTTTTGGCACCATTAAGTATATTCAATCACTCCCAAATTTTCACCACACTTATATAACATATAAAAAGAGACAACCAGGTTATATACTTGCCAAAACTAATGGATTTAACACTGTAAAACAAGTCCACTTCACATAGGACAGAATCTGAAATTCGATGGTGATAGTTTTGAGCATCTCTTCAATATCATGCCCTATTTCAATTTCTAACCGATGAAAATTTATTCCATTACTCTTAACCCATATATAAACATGTATATGATGATAATTACAGGTTTCATTCAACATACCATACACTTTTGAAGCCTAAAATACAAGAAAACAGTAAGGTGATAGTTTCTGCCACAAGTATTTCCTATTAAGTGTTTGTCATCAAAAACCCTTTCTTTGTGCACCAAAGTCTAACTAAAAACTTCCTAACACTTTATAAGAGATATTTAAATCTTATTAAATAATAAAACCATTCAGAATAATCTAAAAACCAAAGGCAAAACCGTAGATAAGTGTTACCTATGCAGATTTTGAGGTTAAACTTGATGGTAATCACTTCTCCTTTGCTTTTCTTGCTTTTATTTCAACTTGGAATCAATTTGGAGCACTTGGATACCTTATGGTGTGTGTTTGGAAGATGAAAATGGCTGAAATCAAGGTCTGGTCGTGGCTTAAGGGTGAAGGGTTTGAGGTGTTAGCTTGAGATGTTAGCTTAAGCTTAATAAGAAAGCATGAGGTGGCAAAGCTTGAGGTGGCATGTAATGGTATAATCTGAACCATTCATTCCCATAGGTAATTCCTATGTCCGTTCATTCGATCTCCAAAACCGATTGACATCCGATTCTTAAATGATTGTCTAATTTGTATTTCTAAAATCATATGCACATATGGACCTTGTATTATGACACTTAAATCACATTATATCATGTCCAATATCCCAAGTATGTTAATCCATGGATGTATACTTTTAAAACACATCGATCTAATTAAATCGAATCATATAAACTTACTAGTAACACGTTTAACACTTCCAAAATTATAACATATAACCTATGAATATCCAATATATCGACCAATCTATTCTTTTTCTTATTTAAATATAAAATTTCTTAATTAGGTTATAAGATCTCAACCACTTATATCATGTGATAGCATTAGAGGTCTAACGATTAAGAATGCTATATAAGATGCCATGTAAATATTAATGCAAATTAGCATATAAGTAGCATGTAATGCATGAATCACATTGGCCAAGTGAGTTGTGAGAGGTTCGGGTATCACACTAGGCGCTGGAAATTGGCACCTAGGCGCTGCCAACCGGGAAAGTAAGGGCAAATTGGTATTTTATGCCCTCTTTAGGGCATCTCCCATCAAGTTTAAGGATTCCAAAAAGGCTCCATTTCATATTTGTAGAGAGGGAGAGAGGGAGTGAAGAGAAAACAAGCCAGGAAAGAAGAAGGAAGAAGAAGAAGAAGAGGAGGGAATTCTTCCAAGATTTGAGAAGAAGATATCTACAAGGAAAGAAACTCATCCTCTTCCAAGTTTTATTTTATTTTCCTCCTTTTCTCATTAATTATGTGTATGAATATTTTTCATTTATCTTTCATTTTTACCATCATGAACTAATTTATTTTTTTAAGGTTATGATGTAATCTAATTATGATGTTTTGAATATTTGTATCAATTCAATTCTCGATTTATTTTGAAGTTAAGTTTTCTACATTGTTCTTAATGCTTTCAATTACTTGGCCACTAATTGAATGATTTGCTAATCATATTGACCCAGGAGGTGATATATGTGTCTAGTTCTATGTGTAGAAAACCATAAATTGCATGTGAGATAGGAATATACTTACATGGTTTGTGTAGTCTTGTTGGAGATTCATAGAACCTAATGAATTATTGATTGTTGTAATTCACATAGGAATATAGTGAGTTAGCAATTGATGATATTTTCATTAGACCTTGAAAGAGGCTAGTGAATAATTTAGGGATTCTCAACTATCACTTATTGTAACACCCACTACTCGACAACTAGATATCTAATATAATTTGACATGATAGAACCTGTGCATGCATGGAATTTTTTTTTTGTACCACTTTAAGAAAAGATAAATCACTTCTTACATGCACAACCCTGTTTAAAATACTTTCTCACACATATCATGTATATAGCAGGATCAGTATTTATATAAAAGCACAACACCCACAATGACCCAATATTTACATACTTATTTACAGTAAAATTTTAAAAGCGAACTATAGTACCAGTCTAAAAATATAATACAACAGATTCAAAATATAACAAGCTAACAAAATAGCCCAACAGGTCATCATCCTTGTACACACTCTCTCAGACACCTGTAGGAGCTCCAACCGCCGCCCAACCAGTAAAAGATGCTTCAAGCGTCGTCGTACTCACCTACAATACATAAACTATATGAGCTAATGCTCAATAAGTAAAGATTATACACGTCAAAGAATAATCCACAATATCAAGTCATGCATCTCAAAATGCTATGCCCACAATGCAATTTTATGCATCAAAATATTTCTCTCAAAATCATTTCTTTCTTGGGCCCAATGCTACTATCCCATGCACCGGAAAATAGCTCTATACACCGCCATAATCCAATGGCCAATAATCATATAAGCATGCAAATCCATGCACGCAAACCAGCAAATCTATGCATAAAACCATGCAAATCCATGCATGCTTTGGTGCACTAGTAGTGGTCAGAAAAATATTTTCCTTTCTCATAATCATGCCGTGCAATGCAAGATTTATCACAATGCTCGTATATGATGCATGCACGTGCCAATGCCCATGTATGTATTCTCAATGGACATGAATGATAGTAATGTGTGTCCTCTGCTTTGCACATATGATCTATGGTATTACATATAAATCACACATTTACTATGTCTATGCATTGTAGTTGCAAATGAATCTTTACTTACCTTTCACTTGGTTGGTGGCTTAGTCTAGATTTGTTTATTGTTCCCCTCCAATCTTAGATGTAAAATAGCCTGTAATATTACCAACATCAAGCACCATTACCAATTTGGCAAGTTGAAAGCACAAAATATCATACTAAGACCTTAAACACCAAGCTATCTAGGTTTTTGCAAACTAGAACCCAATCTAGTCCCTCCAATACCTTAATTTCTCATCTTAGATACATGTAAACATCATATAATTGAAGTATTATAACTCTAATATCATGTACCTTATTGTTAACACTCAATAGCAACATGTCTAGGTTGAAATATGCTAAGTTATCAAATGAGACAGATTCACATTTCCATATTTACTTGCTGTCCAATTTAGTTGCATGATAATTTTGACATCCCTAAACATATCCAATCACTCCCAAATTTTTACCACACTTAGATAACATGTATATAAATGTAACCATATCATATAATTTCTAAAACTCATGGATATAGCTTCCCAAGTTCAGATCTCTTCACAACATACTGAAACAGATTGTTTTCCTACCGTGACAGTTTTGCACTCATGACATTAATGGTTTTGGCACCCTTACGTATATTCAATATCTCCCAAATTTTTACCACACTTATATAACATATACACAGAGACAACCAGGTTATATTCTTTCCAAAACTAATGGATTTAGCTCCTCTAATTCAGTCTCCTTCATAGCACATAAAAATAGATTTTGCTACTTTGGCAGTTTGAGTGTTTCTCCAATATCATTCTCTATTTCAATTTCTAACCGATAAAAATTCATTCCAATACTCTTAACTCATATATAAACATTTATCTGATGACAATTACAGGTTTTATTCAGCATACCATACACTTTTGAAGGCTAAAACACAAGAATACAGCAAGGTGACAGTTTCTAGCACAAGTGTTTTCTATCAAATATTTCCAACCACAAACCCTTTATTTATGCATCAAAGCCTATCTAATAACATCCTAACACATTTATAAATAATATTCAAAGCTTAATAAGCCAATAAACCTCAAAATAAATCTGAAAGTCATGCCAAAGCTGTAGGTTAAGCTCACCTTGCACAGTTTTCTACTTGAACTTGGTTATTTCTCCTTCCATTTGCTTGTTTTGCCTCCTTTTTCAATTGCAATCACTTAGGACCTATTTAGAGATCTTTTTCCATGTATTTAGAAGCTGAAATGGTTCAGAAGAAGGTTCAAGTAGTGGCTGTTAGCTTAAGAGTGAAGAATAGGTTGAGGTGCTAGCTTGATAAGTCTAAGCATGAGGTGGTATAAGCTTGAGGTGGCATGTAATGGTATAATCTGATTTTCTCACTTATCTTGCAGCCCTAATCTTGTGTGTCTCACATATTCCTATTTGGTTGCAACCTATTTGTTAGAGTTGGATGCCCAACGCCCCAATTAGATTGGGTGTATTATACTTTTTTGCTTTTGTAAAGACAATCTTATTGAGAATCATATTAATAAAAAAACATTTTTTTTATCTTATGTCTTGTATTTTTTATTTTTGCATATTAGATAAAGTCCTTAGACCAAATTTAGCTACGGGGCATGGTCGCGCATATGATGGCGATCATGGAACATGCTTCTAAGGCTTTGGTCTTAAATAAGTTCCGAGTCGAGAGCTTTTTGATATGGGACATCAAATAGCTCAGTAAGACTCGTACATATAATGTATGCTCGTGAGACAAGGCAGTATGAATTATGATTCATCAAGAATCATTGGAACTTGAAATGGGATCACAGTTATTGAATCATTTAGGGTTTCGACTTATAATCCATGCCTTATATTCAATCAGGAGATTAGCTGTCGAAAGGACCGTACGTGTATGGTACTCGCAACTAAAATAGGTTTACTCACTATTTCACCTAAGACTAGTTTGCCATGACTACTTGGTAGATGTTTTCATGGATAGTGAGGTTCTTGGAATTAAGGAGTTGATTCCAAGTGGATTAATTAATTGAATTAATTAATTAGAATAATTGTTATTCATAAGTTGCAAATGTTGCAAACCCACTACTAGCTTAGTAGTGAACCTAAGAGGGTCACACATCTTTATGGAAAGTAACATTTCTAATTTTAGATTTTATCCCATGGTTGGAAATTAATTAATTAATACTGATCAATTAATTAATCAAGGGTTCTATTTAATTTAATGGTTAAATTAAATTATTCAATTAAGTAATTAAATTATTTAATTGGACCTAATTTGATTATGAAACCCAATTGAAGTAAATTAAATTAATCAATTGGATTGATTAAATTGGGATTGAATCAATTGAATTGATTTGGGAATTTTTGAGTCCAAAACCCAAAATTAATGTGGATCACTTAAGAAGCCCAATAAAATATGAAGAGAATAAATTAAATAAATATGATTTATTTAATTAACATATTTATAGATAAATAAATATAGTGACCAATGTAATGGGATAAAATAGGCCACTAACATTTAATTTATGTATAAATATAATTATAGTATATATATATGATATATATATATATATATATCTTGATATTATTTGAAGAGTTCAAATTAATATTAACAATGTATGTAGCCAATTTTGATGATTAATGCAGTCTCAAATTAGTCCTCATACAATAGGAAAGAGAAAAGAGAAGAGTTCTTAAAAGATTTGGAATCCTTCAAAAATAAGGTTTTGAAGTAGTTCAAAATTGAAAAACTTTCCAAGAGTTGGAAAAGAATTAAAATTTTCAGCCCTATATATATGAGGGATGAAAATTACATAATCAATTCAAATATTTGAGCAAAAAATATTTTGTTTAAAGTCTTCTATTTTTACTCTCCAAGAAAAGAAAAGAAAGAAAAAGAAAATCAGTTTCTTGTTATTCTCTTCATATTATTGTTTCAAAAACATAAAGAATCAATATTTATTGTTCTTGAAAATATACTCCGGTTCTAGATTAGTAAACAATTAAAAGGATACTAGCGAATCCTTTTGATTGGTGTTGCTCTTCCGTATCGTGGACCTGATAGAGGGGAGACACTTGGATCCCTGCGAGTTCTGATAGTACAAGATAAGCAATTGATTGCTTCATTCCCTACAATAACAGGAGTGCACGAAAGGTATAATCCAATTTTATATTTATTTATATATTCACTTGAATAAGCGCGATCGTTAAAATCGCTTTCGAATCAAAGGGGTTAAATTTATGTTTGATAAAAAATTTAATTTTTCGCTGTGTATACCCCTGTGATTATAGCGAACCCAACAGTGGTATCAGAGCCACGGTTTCGCTTAGTTTGTGAATTTTGAATTTATGAATACATATTTTTAAATTATTTAAATACATGTTAATTATGTAAAATTTTATTTTGCATATTTTCAAAAAAAATTAATTGGAATAATTTTAATTGCTTATTTAAATTGTTTAAATATGAAAAAAAAATTGATGACGCGGGCTGTAATGCCCAATTCTCAATTTTCTCCTACATAGCCAATAATAAGCATTTTGTATGAATATGCATCTAATCAATGTGCATATTGAATTATGGCATACAAATAGCATGATTGCACAAACATGAATAATTGTTATTATATGCTTCAGTTATGATTTAACATGCATTAGTACATGAAATATGAGATCAAACTTTCATTTCTTGATTTAACATATTCCTTAAGTGCCATTTTTGCAGTGAAAATCTCGGTATCTCGGTTAAGGAAGATTGATGTGTTGAATGGCCATGAAATGAATTATTTGTATTGCTCCATACTAGTTATATGCTAAAGTGATTAATTGTCTAAATATTTACTTGAAATATGTTACATTGGCTAAGAACTAAAAGTATGCACAATGGTGCAATTTGATTGGTTGGTTGACTAGGTTGCATAAAATCATTCTAAACCGCGTTGCACTTGATTATAACACCAAAGCATCAATTTTTGTCATCTCCTTAGCCCATGAACGTGGCTTTTGGCATGAGAAGACACCAAGCATGATGCAACCAATCATCACCCTCCACTTACCTCTCTTTGAAAGGTCAAAGAAATCATTTTCATCCATATTTCTTGTGGAAGCACCTCAAAAACGACCAGCCCTTATTCTCCTAAGTTTCTCCCAAATTTCTACACTCTCATACTCACAAAAGTTGAATTCAATCCATAGGAATCCATAGAACACAAGCTAGAACAAGTTTCCATCCTTTTAAGCTTGAAAACCGTTGATTTTGAAGCTTAAATCCAACTTAATCAAGGTATATTCTTTTTCAATGTTTCTTATGATGAATTTGTAGTATCTTGGATGGTTACATGTTTTAGTATGCTTTTGTATGATTGAAAACTTAAGTAAGTTACACTTGAAGCCAAAACAAAGCTAGTTAAGCTAATTTTTAGCAAAATTGATAGTCTTGTGAAATTGTTTAATTTACTTGTTTCTATTGATTTTGTAATGCTTATATTGTGTTTGGAAGTTTCTTTGAATGATTGAAAACAATAGCAATTATTTTGCTTAATTGAAGGTTAGAATCAATTTAAGTTAGAATCAAGTTTATGTCATTTTAATTCGGATTGTGTTCATGTTTTAGGGGATGCCCTAATAATTATGTTTAAATTATTAGTTATTTAATGGCTGCCCTAATGTTTAATGTCTTGAATTAGTAGTAAAATATGGAGTATGCATTGTTTTTAAGGTTATATAATTGATATGTAATTCTTTACAAAAGATTGAAAAGTGTATATAAACTTTAACTAGAATAGACTAAATGATTTATAAAAAGGATATTAAATGGTACATGATTTGATTATGTTAGGCCTTTAACACATCCTATCTTCCAAAGAGATTGGCCTTTTCACCTAGCACAAAGTGGACTTGAGGTAAGTTGAAGCTTTCATTTGGCGTATCACAGGAATCATATAATGTTTGTTCATGTTTTAATGTGATTGTTGTTGTTTGTCAAATGATGTAATGTTTGATGCATTTATGGTTTATGAAGCATGACACTATTAAGAATATAATGAGGTTTTTGAAAAGGAAGTATGGTACTTGATTGATGGTCGGGTAGACAAGGGACGCGGGAGGGACCAGCGGACCCAACAAATGGTGGCAAATACTTGAGGTTGAAAAACTGGTATAGGAAAGCCACAATGAATGAGATAGAATACGGCTAATACCTGAGGTTGAAAGACCAAGTATGGAAACCCTGTATTAGTTCTCTTATTGGCCAATCATTATGAACAGGTTCCGAAAACTATGGTCTATCGCTATTAGTTAGGTACCACACTTCAAGGGCCCTAAAGAATGATTAATGAATGAAAGTTATTAAATAGAATATTGCATTTAATGATTTATGAGATGTGCATATATGTTATTTGTTATTGCATCAGTTTCATCTTACTGAGCCTTTAGCTCATTAGATTCATGTGATGCAGGTGGAAATGTACAGGTTTAGAGGTTGACTGAGTCTCTAGAGCGGCCGGACAGAGATTTGTTCATATGCCATGCTTCAACCTGTTTTGTAGTTTATTTTGAAAACTCTGTTTTGTTTTTAAATAAGCCGCTCTGTTATGGTTTTGTAAACAGATGTACTCAGTTTTGATATATGTATATGGTGTGTTTAAAATAATTCAAGTTCTTTCTCTTATAGCTAAAAATGGGAACTTTTATTAAAAAAAACCATAACTCTAGTAAAGATGAAAAATTAACATTTCTTGATTTAACTGTATCAGCTTGTTTAGGCTCTGCAGTTAGGTTAAGGGGTGTTACAATTTGTGGTATCAGAGCGGAGGTTTAGTCATTCCTGTAGACAGAAGAAGGCATATGAACACATCCTGGCTGGAAAACTTGGTCCACTACTTGTTTATTTGCTTTTATGTTTATTTACTTTCATGTTCATTTGATTATATTTCATTCCATGTTATTGTCATGATTATGCATTTATTATTGGCTAATGAATGGAATAAGACTGGGCAATGCATATCAGGTCATGGCACCAAAAAGAAAGACAATAGATGATAACAATTTGGTAAATTTACATGTTTTGATAATTACATATGATGTTAATTATGAGCATGTATGGGATGATCATGAGTTATTGGACCAATGTGATTGGTTTTATTTAATATTTTTGGGTTTTAAAATGGGGTCTGCGAGACTCTTATTTCATTTATGTAAGTTATTTTATTTTCTGTAAAGAGAGTAGAATAGATGGTAAGGTTTTTCTTTTTCTTTGGAAGATGAAGAAGAATAAAAAAAGAAGACCCATGTTTGTATGGGATACAATTATGTAATAGAATAGGTTCTATTCCATTTTATTACCCTTAGACTGACCTTAGGTCCATTTTTGGCTTAAATGGACCGCATAGGACTGGTTCATGATCATCCATTTAGTTAAGTATGTATTAGATGCATGCTTAGGATTTTATTTAATGCTTTTATACTTGCAGAATGACGACCTATCGTTCCATGCCTACCATCAAAGATAGAGACATGACGACCGCTACCGCACTTGATCACTGACCATGAGTCGTGGGGTGGTCTTGTGTTGGAAAGTTGTGATCTCTACCAAGCATTGAGATGCTCATGGGATGGAATCATCATTATGTTGGCCATGAGTCGTGGGACATCTTGATGCTCTATCTACACGAATGTTTGATGGGTATTGTTTGACACTTAGTACCATATGGGTTCATAAAATTGGGGTATATGAGAAGAGGTGAGGCAAAACAAACTTGAGGGTTGTATAGATATACAATCGTCAAAGAGTTGACTACCGATAAAAATATTTCATGGGCTCATAAAATTAGGGTGTGAAATATTTCCATTGGACTTTAAGCTCACTAGGAAATTTGATTTCCCAAAATTCCATTAGGGTGATGGAATTCGAAGAAAAATAGTGGGAGACATTTAGTATTAAAGACCTTATATTAAATGAATATATTTTTCCCATAGTTTACTCATTTTCTGCTTCGTGCATGTTTTGTAGATTTTTCTACTAAAATGGCAAAGAATCCACTTGCAATAATCCTTGAACAAAATAAATTAATTGGACCTAACTTTGTCGATTGGCTAAGAAACCTGAAGATAGTTCTTCAGTCGGAGAAGAGGGCATATGTCCTCAACACTGCGCCTCCTTTGGTACCACCGGAGGATATTATTTCAGAGGATTATGAAGATTACTTACGTCATGTTGATGACAATCTGCAGGCTCGATGCTACATGCTGGCATCGATGTCAAATGAGCTGTAGAGGCAGAACGAGGATCAAGATACTGCTTATGGGATCCTCATTCACCTACAAGAGTTGTATGGTGAAAGAACTTGGCCGACGAGATATCAGATCTCAAAAGAGCTTTTCAGATGTCGTATGACTGAGGGCTCTTCAGTCCATGAACATGGATTGAAGATGATAGCCCTTATTGAAAGGCTGGCGTCCTTTAGAGTCGTTATGGAGATCGAACTCTATACGAACCTTCTGCTGCAGTCTCTGCCTCCATCATTTGACATCTTTGTTGTCAACTTTAACATGCACAACATGGAGACTAGTCTCGCTGAGCTTGTGAACATGTTAAAGACGGCTGAGTCCACCATGAATAAGGACAAGTCGGTTCTGCTTGTTGGATCTTCTTCCGGATCAAAGGCTAAAAAGCCCAAGAAAGGAAAGAAGAAAGGAAAGGGTTCCTCTAAACCCAACAAGCTGAAAGCTAAGGGCGGTGTCAAAAAGGTTTCTTCTCAAGCCAATGACAAGTGCCATTACTACGGCAAACCAGGGCACTGGAAGAGAATTACAAGGAGTATCTTGCAAGCCTGAAGAGTTCAGGTATATATTTTGTTGAAGTTAACTTGTCGGTTAATAATACTTCTTGGGTATTAGATACGGTTGTGGCTCACATATTTGCAATGATTAGCAGATGATGGCAAGAAGTAGGAAGCTGGATGGAGGAGAGACGGTCCTTATGATGGGAAATGGAGCAAGAGTTGCTGCATTAGCTATAGGGACCGTTAATCTGGCTTTAGAGAATGGTTATGTAATAGTTTTAAATAATTATCTTTTTGTTCCGGATATTATTAAGAACATTATCTCTATTCCAGTTTTGGATAGAGAAGGTTTTAGATTTACCATTGAGAATGGAAATTGTTCCATTTTCAAACGTTCTGATTTTATATATTCTGGTTCTTTGACGAATTGTTTATATACTATTACTCCCCATAACCCTATTTTCACAATTTAACAAAATAAAAGAAAATTAGATAATCATAGTTCAATGAGCCTGTGGCACGCAAGATTAGGACATATTTCTGAGAAAATGATTAACAAATTAGCACAATTGCTTGATCTAACGAAAGAGCAAGAACTACCAACTTGTGAATCCTGCCTCAAAGGAAAGATGACCAAATCTCCATTTGTTGGACAAGTGGAGCGAGCCAAGCATCTATTGGATTTGATCATACAGATGTATGTGGGCCACTAAATGTTAGTACCCGTGGGAACTATAACTACTTCTTAACCTTTACCGATGACTTCTCTAAGTATGGTTATGTGTACCTTTTAAGGTACAAGTCTAAAGTATTTGAAAAATTCAAAGAATTCAGAACTGAAGTAGAGAAACAAACTGGATTAAATATAAAAACTCTTCGATCTGATCGAGGAGGTGAATACTTAAGCACATAATTTTTAGATTATCTAAAAGAGAATGGGATTCTCTCACAGTGGACTCTCCTACTACTCCCCAACTCAACGGAGTTGCGGAATGCAAGAATCAAACCTTGTTGGACATGGTTTGATCTATGATGAGCTTCACTTCATTACCTCTTTCATTCTAGGGCTATGCCTTAGAAACGGTGGCATACCTATTAAATAGGGTGCCATCTAAAGCCATGCCCAAAACACCATATGAGATGTGGTGTGGAAAGACGCCTTCCTATAAATACCTTAGGGTATGGGGGTGTGCTGCTTATGTGAAGCAGCTAGTGGGAGATAAGTTGGATATCCAACTTATGCAAGTTTGTGGGGTATCCAAAGGAGTCTATTGGATACTATTTCTATGATGCCACGGAACAAAAGGTGTTTGTTTTGAGGAATGCTACCTTTCTTGAAGAAGAATTTCTTTCAGATGGAAGTGGCAATGTCGTAGAACTTGAAAAGGTTCAAGAACCACAGAACACCCCAACTGACGCAGTAAATGGTACACCAGCTGATGCTGGACCCTCTAAGGCACAATCTCTTCGAAGATCCAAAAGGGTCTCAAGGGTACCTAAGAGGTACAACTTGTTGTTAGAGAACAAAGAAGAGGGACTCCCCTTGGATAATGATCCAAGAAGCTATGGAGAGGCGATGTCTGACATTGACTCAAAGAAGTGGCAAGAAGCTATGCAGTTCGAAATGGACTCTATGTACTCCAACAAGGTATGGACTTTGGTGGACCCACCACAGGGAATTGTTCTCATTGGCTGCAAATGGGTCTACAAGCGGAAGCTTGGAGTAGATGGAGAGGTAGCGACCTATAAGGCATGATTGGTAGCAAAAGGTTATACTCAGAAGTAAGGAATTGATTATGAGGAAACTTTTTCACCAGTAGCGATGCTTAAATCCATACGGATACTGTTGGCCATATCTGCATATTATGACTATGAGATATGGCAAATGGATGTGAAGACCGCTTTCCTTAATGGAAACACAAAGAAAGAGATCCATATGAAGCAGCCAGAAGACTTCATATCCAGTGGGAGCGAGCAAAAGGTTTGCATGCTCCAGAGATCCATTTATGGACTCAAACAAGCTTCGAGGAGTTGGAACATCCGGTTTGATGAAACGATCAAAATATTTGACTTTCATAAGAACCCGGATGAACCATGTGTCTACAAGAAGGTTAGTGGGAGTGCAGTTACATTTGTTGTGCTCTACGTTGATGACATCATACTCATTGGGAATGATGTAGGGATGTTGTAGTCAACGAGGACTTGGTTATCTAATCAGTTTTCCATGAAGGACTTGGGAGATGCATCTTTTATCCTAGGGATAAAGATCTATAGAGATAGATCCAAAAAGATGATCGGACTATCCTAGTCCATGTATATAGACAAAGTGCTAAAAAGGTTTAGCATGGATGAATCCAAGAGAGGATTCCTGCCTATGAGTCATGGGGTTTCACTCTCTAAGGTTTTGTCTCCCAAGACACCTGAAGAGAGAGAAAAGATGGCTCGCATACCTTATGCTTCTGCAATAGGGAGCATAATGTATGCAATGTTATGTACAAGACCTGATATAGCACATGCTCTGAGTGTCATGAGCAGATATCAGTCCAATCTAGGAGAAGAACACTGGAAAGCCGTTAAGATGATCCTCAAGTACTTGAGAAGGACTAAGGATATCTTTCTGATATACGGCAATGGAGAACTAAAACTGGAGGGATATACATACTCTAGTTTTCAGTCTGATATAGATGACTCAAAGTCAATGTCCGGATACATATTCACCCTGAATGGTGGTGCGGTCAGTTGGAAGAGTTCCAAGCAAAAGATGACTACAAACTCTACCACCGAAGCTGAATATATTGCTGCATCAGATGCAGCAAAAGAAGCTGTTTGGATTAGAAACTTCATCCAAGGGTTGGGTGTAATTCCATCCATTGTTGATCCAGTTATGATTTACTGTGATAATAATGGAGCCATTGTGCAAGCAAAAGAGCCAAGATCTCATCAAAGATCCAAGCACATAATGAGATGATATCACTTGATCAGAGAGATCATTGGTAGAGACGACGTCATTGTGGATTGAGTTGTCTCAGCAGAAAATATAGCAGACCCACTTACTAAGCCCTTAGCACAGAAGATATTCGACGGACATCTTGAGAAGATGGGCCTTAGATACATGGGCAATTGGAGCTAGGGCAAGTGGGAGATTGTTAGAGTAGGATGCCCAACGCCCCAATTAGATTTGGTGTATTATACTCTTTTATTTTTGTAAAGACAATCTTATTGGGAATCATATTAATAAAAAGGTATTTTCTTTATCTTATGTCTTGCATTTTTTATTTCTGCACATTAGATAAAGTTTTTAGACCAAATTTAGTTACGGGGCATGGTCGTGCATATGATGGCGATCATGGAACATGCCTCTAAGGCTTTGGTCTTAAATAAGTTTGAGTCGAGAGCTTTTTGAGATTGGACATCAAATAGCTCAGTAAGACTCATACATATAATGCATGCTCATGAGACGAGGATGTCACATTCTATTGGCATTAGTGTAGAGACGTAAGTGCATGTATGTGGGTGCTTGTTAGGGAACAAGTACACCGAACATGGCCCGCAAGAAATTCTTAGTTGGAGGCTTTGCCCGTCAAAATAAGAATTTCTTTGTTGCGATAGTACACGACTAGTCCTCAGACTTGAGGCACGATGGTAGCCTTGTGTGCATCCTGCAACACTTTGATATATCTTCTGATTGCTTGACAATCACAAAAGGGGTATGTTGGGTGTTGCACTGGTGTGCATGGAGGTTTGTTAGTGGCCAACATAGAATTCGACACTTGTCTTTTTAAACAAGGGAATCTCCTATGTTTTCATAGTTCGTGATTCAAAGACCTTAGCCAAGGCAGTATGAATTGTGATTCATCAAGAATTATTGGAACTTGAAATGGGATCACAGTTATTGAATCATTTAGGGTTTCGACTTATAATCCATGCCTTAGATTCAATCAGGAGATTAGCTGTCGAAAGGACCGTACGTGTATGGTACTCGCAACTAAAATAGGTTTACTTGATATTTCACCTAAGACTAGTTTGCCATGATTACTTGGTAGATGTTTTCATGGATAGTGAGGTTCTTGGAATTAAGGAGTTGATTTCAAGCAGATTAATTAAATGGATTAATTAATTAGAATAATTGTTATTCATAAGTTGCAAATATTGCAAACCCACTACTAGCTTAGTAGTGAACCTAAAAGGGTCACACATCTTTATGAAAAGTAACATTTCTAATTTTAGATTTTATCTAATGGTTGGAAAATAATTAATTAATATTGATCAATTAATTAATCAAGGGTTCTATTTAATTTAATGGTTAAATTAAATTATTCAATTAAGTAATTGGATTATTTAATTGGATTTGATTAGAAAGCCCAATTGGAGTAAATTAAATTAATCAATTGAATTGATTAAATTGGGATTGAATCAATTGAATTGATTTGGGAATTTTTGAGTCCAAACCCAAAATTAATGTGGATCACTTAAGAAGCCCACTAAAATATGAAGAGAATAAATTAAATAAATATGATTTATTTAATTAACATATTTATAGATAAATACATATAGTGACCAATTTTATGGATAAAATAGGCCAGTAACATTTAATTTATGTATAAATATAATTATAGTATATATATATGATATATATCTATCTTGATATTATTTGAAGAGTTCAAATTAATATCAACAATGTATGTAGACAATTTTGATGATTAATGTAGTCTCAAATTAGTCCACATACAATAGGAAAGAGAAAAGAAAAGAGTTCTTGAAAGATTTGGAATCCTTCTAAGATAAGGTTTTGAAGTAGTTCAAAATTGAAAAACTTTCAAGAGTTGAAAAATGATTAAAATTTTCAGCCCTATATATATGAGGGATGAAAATTACATAATCAATTCAAATATTTGAGCAAAAAATATTTTGTTTAAAGTCTTCTATTTTTACTCTCCAAGAAAAGAAAAGAAAGAAAAAGAAAATTAATTTCTTGTTATTCTCTTCATATTATTGTTTCAAGAACTTAAAAAATCAATATTTATTGTTCTTTAAAATATACTCCGGTTCTAGATTAGTAAACAATTAAAAGGATGCTAGCGAATCCTTTTGATTGGTGTTGCTCTTCCGTATCGTGGACCTGATAGAGGGGAGACACTTGGATCCCTGCGAGTTCTGATAGTCCAGGATAAGCAATTGATTGCTTCATTTCCTACAACAACCGGAGTGCACGAAAGGTATAATCCGATTTTATATTTATTTATATATTCACTTGAATAAGCGCGATCGTTAAAATCGCTTTCGAATTAAAGGGTTTAAATTTATGTTTGATAAAAAAATTAATTTTCCACTGCGTATACCCCTGCGATTATAGCGAACCCAACACTATCTTCATCACCATTCATTCCCATAGCTAATTCCTATATCCGTTCATTAGGTTCTTCACCCAAAAAATCATCGATCTTTGCCCGATTGATAAGTTTGTGCACCGATAGTGTTACAAACCTATGAACCTAGTTATATAACATTTAAATTATAGTATTGTATGTTTAGTTGTCCCAAGTGTATGATTTAAAAATACATATAATATTAAAATTCATAATCGAACCGACTTACTTTATATAAACTTTTCGATGATACATTTCGAACTCCTAAGGTTACCACGTGTAACCTAGCACTATTCACTATATTGATACCTCAATTTCTTCTTATCTCAATACAAAATCAACCACTTAGGTTAGGAGATTTGATAATCAATACCGTGCGAGAGCTTCAAAATTAAGTTTAATGATTAAAAATGCCGTATAAAATAAAATAAATTATATGACGTCATATTAATGCAAATAGCACGCAATTAACATGTAATGCATGAATCATATTTGGCCATGTGAGTAGTAAGAGGCTCGGGTATCACATCCTCCCCTCCTTATAAAAATTTCATCCCCGAAATTTCACTTACCGAAAAAGTTTAGGATACTTAGTTCTCATTTCGTCCTCCCTTTCCCAAGTGGCCTCTTCTACTAATTGGTTTCTCCATAACACTTTAACCAATGGAATCTGTTTATTTTTCAGCTGCTTCACTTCTCGTAACAAAATTTGTACAGGTTTTTCTTCATAGCTCAAATCTGCCTTTAATTCTACTAGTTCATTCTTCAGAATGTGAGAGGGATTAGCAATATATTTCCTCAGCATAGACACATGAAATACATTGTGTATTTGGGACATAGATATTGGCAGATCCAGTCTGTAAGCAACATCACCAATTCTTTCAATCACAGAGAATGGGCCAATGTATCTGGGACTCAATTTTTCTTTCTTTCCAAACCGCATGATGCCCTTCATTGGTGCTACTTTCAAAAACACCTGATCTCCTGCCGCAAACTCCAGCGCCCTTCTTCATCGATATGCATAACTTTTCTACTGATTTTGGGCAGTTTGCATTCTTTGTCGAATCCGTGACACAGCTTCTATCATTTCTCGAATCATATCTGGGCCCAAAAGTTTCTTCTCACCAACTTCATCCCAGTGTATCGGAGACCTACATTTTCTGCCATACAATGCTTCATAGGGAGCCATTCCAATGCTAGTCTAATAGCTATTGTTGTACGAAAACTCCACTAAAGGTAGAAATTTACTCCACTGACCTTGAAAGTCTAATACACAGGCTCTAAGCATATCCTCCAACGTCTGTATTGTTCGTTCAAATTGCCCATCCGTCTGAGGATGATATGTTGTACTGAATGATAATTGTGTTCCCAAAGCTTTGTGTAAACTCCTCCAAAAAGCAGACAAAAATCTTAAATCTCTATCAGAAACAATAGACAATGGCACACCATGAAGTCTGACAATCTCCTGAACGTATAATTGGGCATAGCGATCCATGGAATAGGTAGAACATATGGGAAGGAAATGAGCAGACTTGGTCAATCTATTAACGATAACCCAAATAACATCATGACTCTTAGTAGTCTTTGGCAAACCAGTTACGAAATCCATGGTGATCCTTTCCCATTTCCATTCTGGAATAAGTAGAGGTTGTAAAGTCCCTGCGGGTCTTTGATGTTCGGCCTTTATCTGCTGACATGTTAGACATTGCTCCACATGCTGGGCGATGTTCTTTTTCATACCCGGCCACCAATAATGCATTTCCAAGTCTCTATACATCTTGGTAGCCCCTGGATGTACTGAATAAGGGGTTGAATATGCCTCTTTTAAAATGTCTTCCTGAATGTTATAAATATTTGGCACACAAAGCCACCCTCTAAATTGTAAAATATCATTCTGAGTCATCTCAAATTCAAGAGACTTTCCTGTAGCAACATATTTTCTCATATTGATGAGATATTCATCATCTCGCTGTCCCTGTTTGATCCTATCAATTAGAGTAGGCTGAAGCATCAGGGCTGCCAACTTTGCCTCTATAACTCCTGTCTGTAAAATCTCCATATTCATTTTCTTCAACTCATTCAGTTCCAGTTTCTGAATTAAAGCCATAGCTATTGTACTTTGTGTGGATTTTCGGCTCAATGCATCAGCTACAACGTTGGCTTTACCGGGGTGGTAATTGATCACACAATCATAATCTTTTACCAGTTCTAGCCATCTTCGCTGCCGCATATTCAACTCTTTCTGTGTGAAGAAGTATTTGAGGCTCTTGTGATCAGTATAGATCTCGCACCGTTCAATATATAAATAGTGCCTCCATATTTTAAGCGCAAATACTATAGCAGCAAGTTCCAAGTCGTGCGTGGGGTAATTCTTTTCGTACTCTTTAAGTTGCCTGGATGCATATGCAATTACTTTGCCATTCTGCATCAGTACACATCCTAATCCATTCTTCGATGCGTCACTGTAAATTACAAATCCTTCCGTACCAGATAGAATTGAGAGAATAGGTGCTGAAGTCAGCCTCTTTTTCAGCTCCTGGAAACTTCGCTCACACATATCCGTCCATCTAAACATCACCCCTTTTCTAGTTAATTGTGTCAATAGCATTGCAATCTTGGAGAACCCCTCCACAAATCTTCAGTAATATCCAGCTAAACCCAGAAAACTGCGCACCTCCGAAGGATTAGTAGGCTGCATCCAGTTGTTGATAGCTTTAACTTTACTTGGATCTACTGATATTCCCGCTCCTGATATAACATGTCCCAGGAATACCACACGATCTAACCAGAACTCACATTTCTTGAATTTGGCGTATAACTGCTTCACTTTCAGGATCTCTAGTACTTGTGTTAAATGTGCGGCATGCTCTTCTTTAGTTCTGGAGTAAACTACAATGTCATCGATGAACACAATAACAAATTTATCCAGATACTCCTTAAACACTATTCATCAGATCCATGAATGCTGCTGGAGTGTTAGTCAATCCAAATGGCATCACCAAAAATTCATAGTGCCCATATCTTGTACTAAATGCTGTCTTGGGACATCCTCTTCCTTTATTTTCAGTTGATGGTACCCAGAGCGTAAGTCAATCTTTGAAAATATTACGGCACCCTGAAGCTCGTTAAATAAATCAATGATTCTGGGTAACGGATATTTATTCTTAATCGTGACTCTATTCAACTCTCGATAATCGATGCACAGTCTTATGGTACCATTTTTCTTACGTACAAATAGAACCGGTGCTTCCCAAGGTGAAAAGCTCGATCTAATGAATCCCTTGTCCAACAAGTCCTGTAATTGTACTTTCAATTCTTTCAACTCCAAGGGAGCTATTCTGTAGGGAGTTTTAGAAATTGGAGACGTTCCTGGTTGTATATCAATAAGAAACTCTATTTCACGATCTGGTGGCAGTCCCGGGAGATCATCTGGGAATACTTTAGTATATTCCCGCACCACTGGTATTTCACTCAGAGTTGATGGGTGTTGTTCCTCAATGTTCATGACACTCACCAAGTACCCTTCGCAACCATCATCGAGTAATCATTGTGCCTTCACTGCTGAAATCATAGGGAATATGAAATTCTTCACAATGCTGGCAAATGTGAAAGACTCTTTCCCAAGAAGTTGAAATGTCACTGTCTTTTCCTTACAGTCGATAGTAGCCTCATACTTTGACAACCAATCCATGCCCAAAATAACATCGTAATCATTCATATCCAGTATAATCAAATTAGCATGTAATTCTCTACCTTCAACAAGTATAACAACTGTTACACTATAACTGATTTCTGCTACATCTGGTATTCTACCTAGCCTCTTCACGTACTCAGTAGATGCAAATGAATGCATGGCTCCAGAATCAAATAACACAAGTGTTGGAACACTAGAAATATAAAGTTTACCTGTCACCACCGATGGATTTGCCTCTGCATCCGCCCTGGTCATGGTGAACACCTTGGCTGGTATATTCCTTTGACCGGTCTAATTTTGTTTAGCTAAGCAAAATTTAGCAATATGTCCTGGCATTCCGCATCGAAAGCACATCTTGGTATCTATATAGTAGCCTCTAGTATGTCGATTACCATATTTTTGACACACAGCTTCTGGCATCAATGTTTTTCTTGTTCAACCCGTGGCCTCTTACTTTGACCTTCTTGTTGTTGGCCTTGTTCTCCTTGAAATTTAATCCTGGTTTCTGAATTTGGATTGGTTTTTGCATTTGGACGGACCTCTTTTGCCCCACAGTCCATCTCTGTCTGTAATGTCCAATTCTCAATTCTCTCCTACATAGCCAATAATAAGCATTTTGCATGAATAGACATCTAATCAATGTGCATTATTGAATTATGGCATACAAATAGCATGATTGCACGAACATGAATAATTGTTATTATATGCTTCAGTTATGATTTAACATGCATTAGTACATGAAATATGAGATCAAACTTTCATTTTTTTTATTTAACATATTCCTTAAGTGCCCTTTTTACAGTAAAAAATTCGGTATCTCGGTTAAGGAAGATTGATGTGTTGAATGGCCATGAAATGAATTATTTGTATTGCTCCATACTAGTTATATGCTAAAGTGATTAATTGCCTAAATATTTACTTGAAATATGTTACATTTGGCTAAGAACTAAAAGTATGCACAATGGTACAATTTGATTGGTTGGTTGACTAGGTTGCATAAAATCATTCTAAACCGCATTGCACTTGATTATAACACCAAAGCATCAATTTTTGTCATCTCCTTAGCCCATGAACGTGGCTTTTGGCATGAGAAGACACCAAGCATGATGAACCAATCCTCACCCTCCACTTACCTCTCTTTGAAAGGTCAAAGAAATCATTTTCATCCATATTTCTTGTGGAAACACCTCAAAAATGACCAGACCTTATTCTCCTAAGTTTCTCTCAAATTTCTACACTCTCATACTCACAAAAATTGAATTCAATCCATAGGAATCCATAGAACACAAGCTAGAACAAGTTTCCATCCTTTTAAGCTTGAAAACCGTTCATTTTGAAGCTTAAATCCAACTTAATCAAGGTGTATTCTTTTTCAATGTTTCTTATGATGAATTTGTAGTATCTTGGATGGTTACATGTTTTAGTATGCTTTTGTATGATTGAAAACTTAAGTAAGTTACACTTGAAGCCAAAATCAAGCTATTTAAGCTAATTTTTAGCAAAATTGATAGTCTTGTGAAATTGTTTAATTTACTTATTTCTATTGATTTTGTAATGCTTATATTTTGTCTGGAAGTTTCTTTGAATGATTGAAAACAATAGAAATTAGTTTGCTTAATTGAAGGGTACAATCAATTTAAGTTAGAATCAAGTTTACGTCATTTTAATTCGGATTGTGTTCATGTTTTAGGGGCTGCCCTAATAATTATGTTTGAATTATTAGTTATTTAATGGCTGCCCTAATGTTTAATGTCTTGAATTAGTAGTAAAATATGGAGTATGCATTATTTTTAAGGTTATATAATTGATATGTAATTCTTTACAAAAGATTGAAAAGTGTATATAAACTTTAACTAGAATAGACTAAATGATTTATAAAAAGGATATTAAATGGTACATGATTTGATTATGTTAGGCCTTTAACACATCCTATCTTCCAAAGAGATTGGCCTTTTCACCTAGCACAAAGTGGACTTGAGGTAAGTTGAAGCTTTCATTTGGTGTATCACAGGAATATAAAGTTTTGTTCATGTTTTAATGTGATTGTTGTTGTTTGTCAAATGATGTAATGTTTGATGCATTTATGGTTTATGAAGCATGATACTATTAAGGATATAATGATGTTTTTGAAAAAGAAGTATGGCACTTGATTGATGGTCGGGTAGACAAGGGACGCGGGAGGGACCGGTGGACCCAACAAATGGTGGCAAATACTTGAGGTTGAAAAATCGATATAGGAAAGCCATAATGAATGAGATAAAATACGGCTAATACCTGAGGTTGAAAGACCAAGTATGGAAACCCCGTATTATTTCTCTTATTGACCAATCATTATGAATAGGTTCCGAAAACCACGGTCTATCGCTATTTAATTAGGTACCACACTGCAAGGTCCCTAAAGAATGATTTATGAATGAAAGTTATTAAATAGAATATTGTATTTAATGATTTATGAGATGTGCATATATGTTATTTGTTATTGCATCAGTTTCATCTTACTGAGCCTTTAGCTCATTAGATTCATGTGATGCAGGTGGAAATGTACAGGTTTAGAGGTTGACTGAGTCTCTAGAGCGGCCGGACAGAGATTTGTTCATATGCCATGCTTCGACCTCTTTTGTAGTTTATTTTGAAAACTCTGTTTTGTTTTTAAATAAGCCGCTCTGTTATGGTTTTATAAACAAATGTACTCAGTTTTGATATATGTATATGTGTGTTTAAAACGATTCAAGTTCTTTCTCTATAGCTAAAAATGGGAACTTTTATTAAAAAAAAAAAAACATAACTCTAGTAAAGATGAAAAATTAACATTTCTTGACTTAACTGTATCAGCTTGTTTAGGCTCTGCAGTTAGGTTAAGGGGTGTTACAGTTTGTGGTATCAGAGCGGAGGTTTAGTCGTTCCTATAGACAGAAGAAGGCATATGAACACATCCAATCTGGGAAGCTCGATCAACTACTTGTTTATTTGCTTTTATGTTTATTTGATTATATTTCATTCCATGTTACTATCATGATTATGCATTAATTA
>JAGSPU010001053.1:0-24249 GCA_019321725.1 Paulownia fortunei
TTAGGTGAAATAGCGAGTGAACCTATTTCAATTATAAGTATCATACACGTAAGGTCCTTCCATCAACTAATCTTCTGATTGAGTGTAGGGCATAGATAAATAGTTAAAACCCTAATTGCTCAATAACTATGATTCTATTTCAAATTTTAATGACTCATGACGAATTGTTAGAAAACCCCCGTCTAGCATTCATCCTGCTTTGGCCAAGGACTTTTGAGTCATGAACTATGAAAACATAGGAGATTCACTTGTTCTGTCAGACAAGTGACGAATCCTTTGTTAGCCACTCATTAACCTCCATACATATCAATGCAACATCCAATATATCCCCTTTGTAATTGTCAGGCAATCAGAAGATACATCAAAATGAAACATGACATGCACAAGGCTACCATGGTGTCTCATGTCAAAGGATTAATCATGTACTATTGTAATATGGAATTTCTTATTTCGACAAATAAGTTTCCAATTAAGAAATTCCAGAGGGGTCTGTTCAGTGTACTCGTTTCCTAACAAGCACCCACATACATGCACTAGCGTCACTACGCCAATGTCCATGGAGTGAGACATCCTCCTCTTGCGAGCATGCATCGTATGCGCGAGTCTATTGGGCTATTCGATGTCCCATCTCAAAAAGCACTTAACTCAGAACTAATTTAAGACCAAAGCCATATAGGCATATTCCATGATCACCATCAAATGCGTGATCATGTGTAATACCCAATCCTCACACTACTCACTTGGCAAATGTGATTCATGCATTACATGCTACTTATATGCTAATTTGCATTAACATTTACATAGCATCTTATATAACATTCTTAATCGTTAGACCTCTAATGCTATCACATGATATTAGTGGTTGAGATCTTATAACCTAATTAAGAAATTCAATATTTAGATAAGAGAAGGAATAGATTGGTCAATATATTAGATATTCATAGGTTATATGTTATAATTTTAGAAGTAATTAAAGGTATTATTAGTAAGCTAATATATTTCGATTGAACTAGATCAAAGTGTTTTAAAGGTATACATCCATAAACTAATAATACATAGGATATTAAACATCATGTAATTTGATTTAAGTGTCATATTTCAAGGTTCATATGTGCATATGATTTTAGAAATGAAAACTAGACAATTTATTTAAGAATCGGATGTCAAATCGATTTAAAGATCGAATGAACGGTTAAGAAACTATAATAGAATTTATTATCCGATCGTACGGAAATTAAAATAGGTTGTAAATAAAGAAATAAATATTGAGAAACACAATATTAGAGCTATATAAGTGGTGTATAATATCAGATTTAAAACACCATTTGACACCTCAAGCTATGCCACCTCATGCTTTCTTATTAAACTTAAGCTAACATCTCAAGCTGACACCTTAAACCCTTCACCCTTAAGCCATGACCTGACCCTCATTTCAGCCATTTTCAGCTTCCAAGCACACACCTTAAGGTCTCCAAGTGCTCCAAATTGATCCCAAGTTGAAATAAAAGCAAGAAAAATAAAGGAAAAGTGATTACCATCAAGTTTAACCTCAAAATCTGCATAGGTAACACTTATCTACAATTTTGCCTTTGGTTTTTAGATTATTCTAAATGGGTTTATTGTTTATTAAGCTTTCAATATCTCTTATAAAAGTGTTAGGAATTTTTTAGTTAGACTTTGGTGTACAAAGAAAGGGTTTTTGATGACAAACACTTAATAGAAAATACTTGTTGCAGAAACTGTCACCTTACTGTTTTATTATGTTTTAGGCTTCAAAAGTGTATCGTATGTTGAATATAACCCATAATTATTACCATATACATGTTCATATATGCGTTAAGAGTATTGGAATGAATTTAGATCAGTTAAAAATTGAAATAGAGCATGATATTCGAGAAACACTCAAACTGCCAAAGTTGCAAAATCTGTTTTGGTGTGCTGTGAAGGAGACTGAATTAGGGGAGCTAAATCCATGAGTTTTGGCAATTCTATGGCATGTTTATATGTTTTTATATGTGTAACACCCCCATTCCTACACAACCATATATATTGTATAATTTGACATGATAGAACCTGTGTGCATGCATGGAATATTTTTTTTTGTAACACTTTAAGAAAAGATATATCACTTCTTACATACACAACCCTGTTTAAAATAGAAAGATCAGTATTTATATAAAAACACAACACCCATAACGACCACAATATTTACATACTTATTTACAGTAAAGTTTTAAAAGAGAAATATAGTACCAATCTAAAAACATAATACACCAGACTCAAAATATAACAAGCTAACAAAATAGCCCAACAGGTCGTCATCCATGTACACACTCCCTCAAACACCTGCAGGAGCTCCAACAGCCGACCAACCAGCCAAAGATGCTTCAAGCATCGTCGTACTCACCTACAATGCATAAACTATGTGAGCTAACGCTCAGCAAGTAAAGATTATGCATGTCAAAGAATAATCCACAATATCAAGTCATGCAACTCAAAATGCTATGCTCACAATGCAATTTTATGCATCAAAATATTTCTCTTAAAATCATTTCTTTCTTGGGCCCCTGACCAACGCTACTATCCCATGCACCGGAAAAGAGCTCTGTACACCACCATAATCCAATGACCAATAATCATATAAGCATGAAAATCCATGCATACTCATACGCATGAAAATCCATGCACGCGAACCTGCAAATCCATGCATAAAACCATGCAAATCCATGCATGCTTCGATGCACTAGTAGTGGTCAGCAAAATATTTTCCTTTCTCTGAATCATGCCGTACAATGCAAGATTTATCACAATGCTCGTATATGATGCATGCACGTGCTAATGACAATGTCCATGTATGTATGCTCAATGGAGAGCCCTCTACTATGCACATATGATTTATGATATCACATATAATTCACACATCTACTATGTCTATGCATTGTGGTTGCAAATGAATCTTTACTTACCTTTCACTTGGTTGGTGGCTTAGTCTAAATTTGTTTAGTATTCCTCTCCAACCTTAGATGTAAAATAGCTTGTAATATTACCCAACATCAAGCACCATTCCCAATTTGGCAAGTTGAAAGCACAAAATCTCATACTAGACCTTAAACACCAAGCTATAAGTTAACAATCAAGCTTTCACAAACTAGAACACAATATAGCCCTCAAATACCTCAATTTCTCATCTTAAATGCATGCAAACATCATGTAATTGAAGTATTATAACTCTAGTAGCATGTACCTAATTGTTAACACTCAATAGCAACATATCAAGGTTGAAACATGCTAAGTGATCAAATGTGGCAGATTCACATTTTCATATTTTCTTGCTGTCAAGTTTAGTTGCATGATAATTTTATCATCCCTAAGCATATCCAATCACTCCCAAATTTTTACCACACTTATATAACATGTATATAAATGTAACCATATCATAGAATTTCTAAAAATCACGGATATAGCTTCCCAAGTTCAGCTCTCTTCACGACATACTGAAACAGATTGTTTCCTACCGTGACAGTTTTGCACACTTCATGACATTAATGGTTTTGGCACCCTTAAGTATATTCAATCACTCCAAAATTTTCACCATACTTAGATAACATATATAAGGAGATAACCAGGTCATATTATTACCAAAAATAATGGATTTAGCTCCCTTAATTCAGTTTCCTTCACAGCACACCAAAACAGATTTTGCTATTTTGGCAGTTTGAGTGTTTCTCCAATATCATTCTCTATTTCAATTTCCAACTGATAAAACTTCATTCCAATACTCTTAACTCATATATGGTCATGTAAATGGTAATAATTATAGGTTTTATTCAACATACCATACACTTTTGACGCCTAAAACACAAGAAAACAGTAAGATGACAGTTTCTGCCACAAGTATTTCCTATTAAGTGTTTGTGATCAAAAACCCTTTCTTTGTGCACCAAAGTCTAACTAAAAACTTCCTAACACTTTTATAAGAGATATTGAAAGCTTAATAAACCATAAAACCATTCATAATAATCTGAAAACCAAAGGCAAAATCGTAGATAAGTGTTACCTATGCAGATTTTGAGGCTAACTTGATGGTAATCACTTCTTCTTTGCTTTTCTTGCTTTTATTTCAACTTGGAATCAATTTGGATCACTTGGAGACCTTAAGGTGTGTGTTTGGAAGATGAAAATGGCTGAAATGAGGGTCTGGTCGTTGCTTAAGGGTGAAGGGTTTGAGGTGTTAGCTTGAGATGTTAGCTTAAGCTTAATAAGAAAGCATGAGGTGGCAAGTAAATGACAAATCTGATTTTCTCCCTTATCTTGCAGCCTTAATATTGTGTGTATCACCTATTTTTATTTGGTTGCAACCTATCTTAATCACCATTCATTCCCATAGGTAATTCCTATATCCGTTCATTCGATCTCCAAACCGATTCGCATCCGATTCTTAAAGAATTATCTAGTTTGCATTTCTAAAATCATATGCACATATGGACCTTGTCATATGACACTTAAATCATATTATATCATGTCCAATATCCCAAGTATGCTAATTTACAAATATATACTTTTGAAATAACTTGATCAAATCAAATTAAACCGTATAAGGTTACTAGTAACACTTTTAGCACTTCCAAAATTATAACCTATATATCCCATCTATATCTAATATTGATCCACCTCATTTTCTTCTTATTTCAATATAAAATCAACTACTTAGATTAAGAAATTCAATAACTAATACCGTGCAAGAGCTTCAGAATTAAGTTTAATATTCAAAAATATCGTATAAAATGAAATAAATTATGCAATGTCAATAGAAATGCAAATAGCATATAAAATTAACATGTAATGCATGAATCATATTTGGCCATGTGAGTAGTAAGAGGCTCGGGTATCACAATATGTTATCTAAGTGTGTTAAAAAATTTAGAATGAATAAATACGCCTAAGGATGCTAAAATTGTTATGAAACTTAATGTGACAGGAAGGAAAATAGAAGATGGAAATCTGTTCCATTTTATTTCTTGGCATGTTTCAACATACCTATGGTAAAATTGATGTTTAGCATTTAGAGAACTGTTAAAAGAGTTATAACACATTAAATAGTGATTTTATCATACATTTAAGATGAGAAATCAAGGTACTTAGGAGATTATATTAGGTTTTAGTCCCTAAGTAGTAAAGTTCGATTGTTACATAGTTAAATTGAAATTTATGGTCCTTGTATAGGATTAAGCATAATGAACTTGTTGATTGAGGATAGTGATTGCTATCTTATATTTTTACAGATTATTCACACCTATGGTTGGGGATTAACACCTAAGAAACTAAGAAGTAAGATACGATCGATTAAAGGTAAGTGAAAATCCATTTGCAACTACAATCCATGGACATAATATTTCTTGCCTTATCTACATTAAATATGATCCTTGTGTCTTGATGAGTGTATTATAAGTATTATAAATATCTTATAGTGCATACATTGCTTGGATAATGGGACATGGGATCCGTTGTGTCATTGAACATGACATTCATCAGCATTTACACGTACATGCATAACACGTGCTCACAGTTGAGGTTTTGCATGCATGCCATTATTTTTAGAAAGAAAATATTTTGGTTGGCCACTATTAGTGCACCGAGGCATAAGAGGCATGCTTATGTGATATTTTGTGGCACCGCGAGTGTTACTTCTCGGAGGATCATAAGGGTTGACAGGGGGTGTGCCTCTAGTGGTCATAAGAGAGTGGACCACTTGACTGTGCCCTTATTGACTCCACTGGTGGGAAGACTTCTGGACGATCACAGGGGAAGACAGGGGGTGGACCTCTAGTCATCCCAAGAAATAGCCCCTAGATTGAGTCAATTTTTTTATGGTCATGTGATTATTGATATTGTTTAGAGCTCTATCTAGTGCATAGTAGGTAGGCCAAGGAACCAGTGATGGAAAATGATTTTGAATGAACTGTTTTGGTTTAGGAGCTTGCATTCCTGGCATGATTTCATAGTGATGCATCGCATATATATTAAATTATCTCTTCAGCATGCATGATTTTCACTTATTGAGCACTAGCTCACGTAGTTCGTGCATTGTAGGTAAGCATGGTGAGACTTGAGACCTCTAGTTTACTGGGGTGGCTGTGGAGCTCCTATAGGCTTTCAAAGATCAATGTATATGAATGACGACCTGTTGGGGCTATTTTGTCGGCTGTGCTTTTGATTTTATGGTTTGTTGTATTATATTAGTGACCTTATCCTGTATATCACTTTCAAAACTTTATTGTAAATGAGTCTGAGTTTTGTGATGATTTTGATAGACATTTTTATCGTTCAAATTACTATCTATCTATATACAGTGTTACAGGATGTTAAAGCACTTTACTTTATCAGTGTTATGTCAAACTAACTAGCTAAAATAAAAAAAGTTATACACACGCATACATGCATAAATTATGTTACATAGGGTATTTATATATATATATATATGTATACATATTTTTGGGAGGTGGTGATACCATGCCCCATAGATAAGTTTGGTTTAGGGACTTTATCTAATTACAAAATGCCAATTAAAGATAAAGAAATTTGCCTATTTTATTAATATGATTTGAAAAAAATTATTTTTTACAAATACAAGAGTATAAAAGATGCCCAATCTAATTATCATGTCGGGCACTACTGTAACATCTAAGTGATCAAAAAGGGCAAAGGAAGAAAAAAACAGTAGTAATCACGAGTAGAAGCTGAAATTGGCTTACGTGATGTTCATCTATAGTTTTGACATTAATTTTTATATTATTTGAGGGTTTTTTGATTTCTTAAGATTCTTATCTTGTTCATGATGAAGTTAGAGATAGAATTTGTGTTATCTTATTCTATTTACAGGGTTATTAAGCATAAAAGAATGATTTGTGGTTGCAAAAATATAGTAAAACCACTAAAGGGTAGAATCTGTGTATATGTTAATTTCTAGTTTATTGAGCTTGAAATATGCAAGAAACCTTGGGTAAATTCTATATTTATCATCATGAATGTGTTTATATAGGATTTAAGATTATGTATTTAGGTTTTGATAGCTTTGGAATTAAAATATGACATGATAATTAAAGAGATGCTCAGAACTGTCTCCATCGAACTTCAAATTCTTTCCTATGTGAGGGGGACTAGTTTTACAGTATTAAATCCATTAGTTTTGGCAATACTATGAATTGGTTGTCTCTTAGTATATTTTATATAAGTGTGGTGAAAATTGGGAGTGATCGGATATACTTAAAGGTGCCAAACCATTAATGTCATGAAGTGCACAAAACTGTCATGGTAGGAAAAATATGTTTCAGTATATTGTGAAGGGAGTTGAACTTGGGAAGTTATATCCGTGAGTTTTATCCATTCTATAACATGGTTATGTTTTTTTTATGTTAGCTAAGTGTGATAAAAATTAGGGAGTGAATGAATATGTCTAAAGGTGTCAAAATCATCATGCAAATTAATGTGGCAGCAAGAAAATGTGAAGTTGTGAATCTGTCCCATTTGGTTTATTAACATGTTCCAGATAGATGTGGTTAATTTGATCCCTAAAAATTAGGGGGATGTTATAAGAGTTACAATACATCAATTAAGTGAGGTTAGTATACATTTAAGATATGGAACAAAGGTGCGTAGAAGATTGTATTCGGTTATAGTTTCTAAGTGGTAAGGTTGTTTAATTAAATTGAGATTCAAGATCTTTATACTACATTAGGTATAATAATCTTGTTAATTGAGGATGGTGATTGATATCTTGTATTTTTACATATTGTTTCATATCTAGGTTGTGGAGTAGAACTTAAGAAACCTAGAAGTAACATACAACCGATCAAAGGTAAGTAAAGATCTATTTGCAATTACAATGTGTGAACATAGTATGTCTTAAAACATTTATACCTAATGTGTTGATGATATTTAAATCTCTTGGATGATAAGTATATTATGTACTTTAAGGGTCTTATGATTCTTGAAACATGTTGAGAGCAAGATGACTTGCCTTTCATATTGAATATACCATTTATGAGCATTTACATGTGCATGCATGGCATATGGTTATAGTTAAGGTTCTTGCATGCACGATATGATTTGATAAATGATTTTTAGTAAGAAAATATTTTGGTTGGCCACTATTAGTGTACAGAGGCATGCGAGGAGTGCTTACGTGATATTTGGGGGCACCGCAAGTGTTACTTCTCGACGGATCACAAGGGTTGACAGGAGGTGTGCCTCTAGTGGTCACAAGAGGGTGAACAACTTGACTATGCCCTTATTGATTCCACCGGTGGGAAGACTTATGGAGGATCACAGGGGAAGACAGGGGGTGGATCTCTAGTAATTCCAAGAGATGGCCCCTGGACTGAATTAATTTGTTTATGGCCATTTAATCATTGATGTTGTGCAGAGCTCTATCCGGTGTATAGTAGGTACGCCAAGGGCCCAATAAAATGAAGTGATTTTGAATAATAAACTCTTTGATTTATGAGTACTCAAATTTAAAACATTTATAGCATCATATTTAAGAGATGAGTTGCATGAAATTTTATATCATACTCTTTCCATACATGTTTTTTACTTATTGAGTATTAGCTCATGTAGTCATGCATTGTAGGTAAGCATGGTGAAACTTGAGATCTCTAGTTTACTGGGCTGGCAGTGGAGCTCTTACAGGCTTTCAAAGATTAATATATAAGGATGATGACCTGTTTGACTATTTTGTGGGATGTGCTTTTAATTTTACAGTTTATTGTATTATATTAGTAACTTTATCCTATATATTACTTTCAAAACTCCTTTGTGATAGAGAGTTTGAGTTTGTAATGATTTTGATAGATATTGTTAATGTTTTAATAACTACCTATGTATATACAGTACTACAAGATATGGAAGCACTTTACTTTTATCAATGTTCTGTTAAACTAACTAGCAAAAAAAAACATAAAAAGTTATACACATGCATACATGCACAAATTATGTTGCACATGTTGTTTATATATATATATATATATGTGTGCCACCTTGTTAAAATTATTATTATATCAATATCTATATTTAGTGGTGTGTGTGTTACAGTGGGTCTGCTATATTTTCTGCTGAGGCAACTCTCTCCACTTTAATGTTGCCTCTACCAATGATCACTCTGATTAGATGGTATTGTCACACGATATATACTTGGATCTTTGATAAGATCTTGGCTTCTTTTATTGTGCAACTGCCTTATTGTTATTACAGTATAAATATACTAGATCAATAATGGATGGAACTACGTCCAACGCCTGGATGAAGTTCCTTATTTAAACTCTTTCTTTCGCTGTAATATATTTAACATCGGTTGTAGAATTTGCGATCATTTTTTACTTGGAACTCTTCCAACTAACTACCCCACCATTTATTATGAATATGAATCCAGACATGGACTTTGCATCATTAACATCAGAATAAAAATTAAAATCTTTAATGTTTTATAGTTTTAGCTCTCTATTACCGTAAACAAAAATATATCCTTTGTAAGTACTTGAGGATCATCTTTATGGCTTTCCAATGTTGTTTACCTAGATTGAACTGATATCTACTCATGACAATCAAAGTATATGCAACATTCGATATCTAATACCTAAGAAGTATCATTAATCGAAAGGTTAACTTAACCAAAATAGATACTAGAACCATTCTAGCGACACACAAGGTACTCCTTCCAATTCCTCTTCCAATGCCCCACCTTGCCATAGTAGTAACACTTGTCATTGGCCTTGGAACCCTTAGCCAGTCCACTAGAGGCCTACATGTCTTTGCCCTTCTTAGAAGAATGTTTTTTCTTCCCTTTCTTTGGCTTTTTAGCCTTAGATTGGGATGAAAAGGCAATAAGCATGACAGGCTTCTTCTTCTTCATGGTGGACTCAGTCGTTTTCATCATGTTGACTAGCTCAGTCATGCTAGTCTTCATCTTATGCATGTGTGAAGTTCACCACAAAGGCATCAAATGAGGGTGGCATAGACTGCAAGCTAAAATCAATATATAGTTCATTATCCATTTTCAGCCAATGTTCCTGAAGAGCCTTCCATCATACGGGTCCCAAAAAGCTCTTTTGAGACCTGATATATCGTCTCCGTAGTGTGTTCACCATACAACTCTTGCTGGTTAAGGTGGATATCAGCAACATGTGTCATATTCTCATATTTTCTTTACAACTCATTTGACATAGATGCTATCATATAACACCGAGCAGGCAAGTTATCCTCAACTTTCTTGTGGTACTCTGCAAGCTCTCTTAGCATCCACTGGCACAACCTGTAGTGGCATCATGTCAAGGACGTAAGACCTCTTTTCAGACTAGAGAACAATACAAAGGTTCCTAAGCTAATCGACATAGTTAAGACCAGTTAATTTATTGGCATTTAGAATAAATGCTAGTGGATTTTCTGCCATTTTTTAGATCCACTCTACAAAACCATGACAGGCAGAAAAAAGAGCATTTATTCGACAATATGATTATTTGTAATATAGTCTTTAATTGTCAATGTATCTTAATATTTTATTCATATCCCACTACCCTTTGGATAGAAATTTGAGAAATCACTTTTCCTAATGGGCTTGACGTCCAATTAATGTTTTACATGCCCATGAATATGATATCATATAAAACATTAAAAAGTAGACAACCACCTTGTCAGTTGCATCATATGCAACCCCCAAGATGTTTTAACTCATGACTCCCATATGCCCCAAGAATATGACGACACATGATACTAAGTGTCAAGTAATACCCATGAAATTTCCTTGTAGATAGAGCATCTAAATGTCCCACAACTCATGGATGATGATATAGCATACTCCATCCCATAGGTATCTCCATGCTCAGTAGAGATCACTGTTTTCAATCATTTAGGCATCCCAGGACTCATTGACAATGTTCTAAATGTGGTAGCATTGCCATTTCTTTTATTTTTAATGGAAGGCATAGATGATTGTGCCCAACATAATTTTGCTCATATTTGCTTGATATAGAATTTTCAACAAATTATTTAAACTTGACTATCAAGTGAGAGTTCATTTTATAATTCTAAGACATCATTTATTTTTGATTTGTTTATTTAATGTTGCACTAACATAATAATTTACAAGTTAATTAAAAGAAAATCATTAAATAAACCTTGCATGCATCTAACATACATATATAATGATGGGATGATCATGAGCCATATCATATGCGATCCACTTGAGCCAAAGTGGATATAGGTCAGTCTAAGGGTAGCAATCAAAATGACAAATAGAACCTATCTACTACATGAATGTATCACCCCTACATTCATGGGCTTTCATTCCTTGCTTTTATCCACCTTGCTCCTTCTTCTTACCAAATGAAAAGAAAATCTCACAACCTAATGCTACTCTCATTATAATAGCTATTTCTAACAAAAAATCTTGGAATTTCTTCCAAGGGGAGATACATAAGAGGAACGAGTAACTTACATTCAGAGTAAAAATAGAAAAAAGATGACACTCACAGGCCTCATTTTAATTAAAATTGAAAAACATTCGAACCACGAATTCATAATGCACGTAGACTATCCGTGCACTAGTCTAAGTTGAATGATCATCCCTTCTGGCATATATGCCTAATTTATACATCTCGTGTAATAAATTCCAAGCATGTAAAATTTACCCATTTTCATGTGTTGATTTTTCAACTCGGCATAAATAACTTTTGGTTATTCATAAAACATATTTTTATTAGTTTTAAAATTAACAATTAACTTTAAAAACTAAATAAACCAAAATTGTTTAACTTTTACACGAAAGGAACAAAATTAAAAAACTGTAGAATGGCGCTGTGGCCCCTTAAATTTTTTTCAAATTGCGTCGTAATGGGAAAACTTTGTTAAGTTTTCTGCTCTCTCATGATGTAGCGCCAAAGCTTCTAAAAGCTTCATGTTGTGGGCCTCCATGTTTGGTGTCACGGTGCTGAGTGGATTGTCCACTCGCGACATGACACCTATGGGTGGTACTGTAGTCCCAGATCTCGATTGCTATAGTAATAAATGTGATTCTGGCCCATTTTTTATATACAACATTAAATTTTCTATCTAGTTTTTTAAATTTAATATTCAAGAAATTTATCCCAATCCATAAATTAATCAAAATGATTTTATTGCACATGAAAAATATATTAAATTTTGTAATTTTCACCATATGAAATCAACATGTATATTTGAGAACATATCCGGGTGTGGAAACCTAAGTTCCAATACTACTACTGGGTTCACAAAAGTACATAACTTTATGTAGTGAAAATTTAAAAATTTAAAACAAACATGCTTAACAATTAGACATTAAGTGCCGGAAGTCGATGCGATTGATTGGTTACACCTCGATGTTTTGTTTTATTAGAGAATCATGAATGTACCTTTAAAATGCACTACATTTGTTTGAAATTGATTTGAAAGATTTCTAAAGTGTCTTCCCTTGACGAGTAGGATCATAGTTTTGATACTTCTGCTAGCAAAAATCAAAACTCTTGTTTCTAATTAAATTTGTTAGAGTGCAGATTAATTCCAATATCAACTTATGATAGAAGAAATAATCATTTATCAATGGTCTAGAACCAACTGATAGAAGCTAAACAAGTCCAAACAAATATGGAAGAAATTTTTTACACTTGGAGAAGAAGAGAGGCTGTTTTTTTTGTAGCTTCATAAGCTCTTTTTTTGACCCCTATGTTGGTGTATTTGCACACCATTAAGTCATTGACCTAATATCATTTGATCTCTAACTCTTTTCCATATTTATCTCATTCTTATTTATATCCAAGACATGTCTTGGATTAATTTCCTATTAAGACTCAAAATCTTAAGTGATTCTTATCTTAGACATGGAAACTTTAATTTATAAGTAAAGTCCACCAATGGTCCTCTCCTACGTACCCATTAATGATTGGGCTTTCTAATTAGTTAATCTTTATTAATTAATTAAGCCTAAACAAATTAATCTAGTGGACTACCTAATTAAATAGACCCATGTAAATAATCTCCTTATTTATAATAATTGAATTAATTTAACTCTTCAGTTAATTTAAAGTTCTATAATTAATTGATCAATTAATTAATTAATTACTCTAAAAAGATCCCTAATCTTAATTAGGTTTAATTAAATAATTCAATATTCAATTACATGATTTAATTTAACTATTAAATTAATTATAGCTCCACGTCAGTTAATCTCCGTTAATTAACTTGATCCAACTCCATGGACTTTATTTTGGATAGAAGTGATCCAACTTGGTCAAGGGTTAATGGGTGCAATATCTACATTTTGTCTTCCTTTTCTATTCTCTTGTATTTTTCAAGTGCATATTTTAATTGTTCTTCTTTTACAAGTTAAATTAAGAATAATTGGATAAACTTTAATCTTTAATTCACAAGTTGGATTGACAGGTTATAAGTTCATTCCACACTAGACTAGAAAAAAATAATAATAGAAACTAGCAATTTTATTATTTTCGGTGTTCTTGTCCAAGGTGTGGACTTTCTTTGGAGGGAGGATGCGTGGACTCATTTGAGGCATATTTGCAACCATCCGGTAATTGATTATCCCATTCCTTGCATTATTAACGAAGGAGTCAAGAAGGTATCAATATTCACACTATTTGATTATACTATTTAATTAAATACTATTTATATATTCGCTTTCGGTTACCCAAGGTAGTGCATTAATTGTTAATGCATGTTTTATTAATTTTTTTTAAATTCCACTGCGTTTACCTCATGTTCATAACGAACCCACCAGTGGTATCAGAGCCACAGTTGGCAATATATTAATAGTTTATGTGTGAATTAATATTTTATTTTATGCGATAAACTATTTTTGGCCAACCTTGTGTATTTATATCACAAGGTGGTCTTAACCGAATCCCATTAGGTCTCCAACTCTTTCATTCTTTATCCTCATCCCTTTCCTAATCCAATTAGGAAACCATCTCATTCCATATCTCTTGCTTCTTTCTTTCTCTCCAAGATAAAGACTTTCCATCTTTTATTATGATTCTTTAATTCATATACTTAAGAATCCTAATAGGCTCTAAAACCTTAATTCCTGGAACCTCACATGTTAAGGGAAGCACCTAACAGTACATCTTGACTACCTAGTCTTAAGTGAATAGCAAGTGAACCTTTCTTATTACGAGTTCCATGCAAATTGGTCATTCTATCAACTAATCTCCCGATTAAGTCTAGAACATAGATTATTAGTCAAAACCTATTATAACTTAATAACTATGATCCCATATCAAGGCACATTGAACTTTTGATGAATTACTACAAAACCTACGTCTACTATTCATCCTACCTTGGTCAAGGTCTTCAGGATCAAAGACTATGAAAACATAAGAGATTCACTTATTCAAACATATAGGTGATGGATCATCTATTGGCCACTCATTGACCTCTATACACGAAGATCATACACCCAATGTAAATCCCTTATGATTGTCACATAATTGAAAAATACAACAAAGTGCATAATGTCGTGCATAAGGCCACCTTGGTGTCTCAAGTTTAAGGACCAATTAATGAACTATCATAATTAGAAAATTTTCATTCCACAAACAATATTTTTAATAGAGAATTTCATGTGAGTTATTCGGTATAGTTATTCCCTAATAAGCACTCACACACATACACTAGCGTCCCTAAGGCAATGTCAGTAAAAGATATTCTCCTTTCGAGCATGCATTGTGTGTACGAGTCTTTCAGGCTTATCAATGCCCCATCTCAATGAACCCCCAACTCGAAACATGTTTAAAATCAAAGCTAAAAAGACAAGTTTCATGATCACCGTCATATTCACGACTATACCCCATAGCTTTTTATGATCTAGGGATTTTATCTGATTGACAAGATAATTAAAGATAAAGAAAATGCATTTTATTTAATAAGTATCATGAATAAGATTATTTTTTCAATAATATAAAAGCTCACCACTAATCGGCTTAGTGGGCACTACTCCAACAATCTCGTATTGCCCTAGGCCTAATGATCTTTGTATCTGAGACCCATTTTCTCTAGATGTTCTTCAAAAACTCTCTGAGCTAAAGGCTTAGTCATTGGATTTGTTATATTTTTTGCCGAGGATACTTGCTCCACTCAAATATCACTTGTACTAATGATCTCTCGGATGAAATTGTATCGCTTTATAATGTGCTTGGATCTTTGATGAAATCTTAGTTCCTTTGCTTGCGCAACAACCCTATTCTTATCATAGTACAGTGAAAACAAATTAAAAATAGAAGGAACTACTTGGAACACTCTCTTTGTTGCATTACATGTAGTGATTTATTCAACTCAATGGTGGAATCCGCGATTGTCTCCTACTTGGAACTCTTTCAGCTGATCACCCACCATTTAGCATGAATACAAACCCTGACACAAACTTTGAATCGTCTACATCAGACTGAAAGCTATAATCAATGAAGCCTTCTCAGCTTTCCATTATCGTAAACCAAGAAGACATCCTTAGTCATTCATAAGAACTTAAGGATCATTTTTATAGCTTTCTAGTGCCCTTCGCCTAGATTAGAGTGATCTTGTTAGTGACACTCAAAGCATATGTTATATCAGGCCTTGTATATAGTATAAAATACACAATGCTTCCAATAGCGGATGTATATGATATGCGAGTCATTCTTAGTCTTTCCTTTGGAGTCTTTAGAGATATTGACTTCAAAGATAACCCCATGACTAATGTATAAAAATCCTCTTTGACTCTTCCATGTGACTTTTCCATACTAAACCTCTTTAGCACTTTATTTATATACATGGATTGGAATAATCCAATCATCCTCTTTGATCTATCTCTATAGATCCTAATCCCCAAGATGCAGGATGCTTCTCCCAAATCTTTCATGAAGAACTGAGTAGACAACTAAGCCTTCCTTGACTGCAATATCCCTACATCATTCCTAATGAGTAACGTCAATGCGCTCTCAATTATATTTTTATACATACAGGGTTTATCCAGATTCTTGACAAAACCAAATGATTTGATTGCCTCGTTGAATCAGAGGTTTCAACTTTGGAAAGCTTGTTTGAGTAGATAAATAGTTCTCTAGAGTTTGCAAATCTTGTACTCACTCCCACTGGATATGAAGCCCTGTGGCTACCTCTTATAGATCTCTTCCTCAATATTCCTATTAAGAAAGGTGGTCTTCACATCTATTTGCCATATCTTATAGTCATAATATGCTGATATGTCAGGCAATATCCAAATGGATTTTAGCATCACCACTGGTGAAAAGGTTTTCTCATAGTCAATTCCTTATATTCGAGTGCAACCCTTTACAACCATTCGTGCTTTAGATGTCACTACCTCTCCATCCACTCCAATATTTCTCTTATAGACCTATTTATAGCCAATATGTGCAATACACAGTGGTGGGTCCACTAATGTCCATACCTTGTTGGAGTACATGGAGTCCATTTTGATTTGCATGGCCTCTTGCTATCTTCCCGAATTGATGTCAGACGTCACTTTTTCATAATTTCTTAGATCACTATCTAAAGAATGCTCATTGTTGTTCTCCAATAAAAGACCATACCTCTTAGGTGTCTTTGAGATCCTCTCGGATCTCCTAGGAAGCTGTGTGATAGAAGTGTTAGTTGTAGGTGGTTCTGGCATTATTGTCTCTTGTAAGATGCTTTGTGGTTCTTGAATATATTCAAGTTCTATGACCTTTCATTTTCTATCAAACAGAGCTCCTTCTCAAGAAAGGTGGCATTCCTTGAAATAAACATCTTTTAGGTTGTGTTCGCATGATCCTAGGTTATACGCAATAGAAAAATAAGATTCTAAAATAAACATGTCATAACAATTATAGCTATACCCTAGATCCGATGTGATTTTAATGATCTTGCAATTTCAAATGGTTGTATAAAATAAAAAAAAAATTGATTTATACCTTTAAGCACTTCGGTTGTTGCAGGTTTGAAGCATCGATTGCTAGCCTCTTTCTAAATTCCAGTTCATAGGGATCAATACGTCTCTCTTCTAAAGTAGTCCACACATTGAGCAGGAACACGAACACAATCTAGATGATTTTACTAACCTTGTTTTGGAGTGTTTTTGCTAAGTATTAATTCTTGACATCAACTTGTGATATAAGAATTAATTACTTTTTAAGAGAGATGGAATTATGTGGGATAAGTGAAGGAGAAGAGAAAATATTTTTTTTTCTTATGTGATGGTCGAAAATTGGAGAGCAAAAATCATTCTTCAATTTTTGGGCCGCTTTAATATGTAGGAGGAGGTCGAAAATCCAAGAGACCTTCTCTTGGATTTTCGACCACTTATATTATTGGATTAATGGTGAACCAACAATCAATCTCCACACTCTTGCTAAAAAGCGATGAACACCATCAATACCACTAGTACTCTATGTTTTTGAGTCTTTAGAAGTGCAATACGGAAAAGAAATATTGTCAAAGAAATAACAAGGCAAAGATTTAAGTGACAAATTCTCATTACAAAATCTCTGAGTGAAACTCAATTACTCATCAGGAAGATATTACACAGAAAAATATTACCGTTCTTGATTTTCTTTTATATGGCACTAGTGTTAGAAGAACAACTTAATAGGTAAATATCAATGGAAGTAGCATGATTTATGTTTTTGTAAATTAGGGCATGTTTAAATTTAATTATTTCACATAGAAATATTTTAAATGTTAAAATATTATATATGTTCATTTTTGCTTAAATATTATTAAGGTTTTGTCAAGGGCAGAAAGAATTCTTCCTCATCAACTTGAGCATGCGCTGAGGGTTTTTTAGAATGGATAAAATCAAAATAATAGCCAATGCATGGGATGCATGGAAGACCAAACGGCGAAAGTCGCGAGCCGAAGCCATACAACAGCAGACAAGGCGATGGTAGCTTTTGGCTATCGTCTCCAATTTTGTGCAATTTTTATTTTTAAAAATCTAATTTTAATATTCTGGAATTAATTGTTAATTTTGGAATATTTGAAAAATGGTTTTTCACAAAATTAGATAAGATGCCTAATTTTCAAAAAATGCAAAATTAAACAACTCGGTAAATTTATATGCTTTCAGTTCATGTGATGAATATGATTGGCATGTATGTTGGGGTGATCATAAATCCTTAGAACATTGTGAATGGTTATTTTTATTTTCTTTGGGTTTTAATTTGGGACCTACGAGCCTCTTATTCAATTCGATGTAATTGTACCTTTATTTTCTGCAATAGAGTAGAATTTTAGGGCGAGGTTTTCTTTCTTTCGTAATTGGAGGACGAAAGAAGGAAGGACCATGGAGGCTCGAGATCCAAGGCCCATGTATGCATGGGATGCATATGTTACAATTTTATTACCCTTAGATTGACCTAGATCCAATTTTGGTTTGATTGGGTGGCATAGGTAAGGCTATAATCATCCCGTTTATTTTAGTATGTATTAGATGCATGCTAGGGCTTATTTAATTTTTGTGCACATGTGATGACATGCATTAAATAAACCAACCAATTAAATTGATAAGGTCTTGGCAATAAACAAACCCCACTTAATTTTTTAAAAATTAAGTTAAAAAAATTTTATGAAAAATTTTATTTCAATCAAATGTGGACAAGTTGAGTAGGACTCATCGATCCATGCCTACTATAAGAAATAAGTGACATGACGATGCTACCTTATTCTTTCATTGGCCATGAGTCGTGGGATGACTTAATGGAGGAAAGTTGTGATCACTCACTAAGCATAGAGATGCCCGTGGAGTGGACTCGTCTCTTCCCTAGCCATGAGTCCTTGGAGGTGTAGGTGCTCCATTTACATGGATGTTTAATAGGTCTTGATTGACACTTAGTACCATATGGGCACATTAAATTGGGGCATATGGGAAGAAGTGAGGCAAAATATCTTGAGGGTTATATAGTGATATAATCGTTAAAGAGTTAACCACCTTTTGGTGTATTTTATGGGCTCATAAAATTAGGGTGTGGAATGCACTAATTGGACCTCAAGCCCACTAGGAAATATTATTTCCCGAATGTCCATTAGGGGTGATGGAATTCAAATAAAATAATGGGAGACATTTATGATTAAAGATCTTATTATAAATAAAATGTATTTACAATAGTTTACTCATTTTCTGCTATCGTCTATTGTAGATCATCCACTTTTCAAATGGCTAAAAATCCTATTGCATCCATACTTGACGCAAACAAACTCACTGGTCCAAATTTTTTCGATTGGCTAAGAAACCTCAAGAATGTGTTGCAATATGAAAAGAGAGCATACACACTTGAGACTCCTCGAGAGCATACACACTTGAGACTCCTCCTCCGGCAGGGCCACTGGAGAATGCAACTAAGGGAGAGCTTGCAGTGTATCGACAGCAAGTCAATGACGATCTACAAGCCTGGTGTTATTAATGACATCGATGTCAAATAAGTTGCAGAGGCAACACTAGGTTCATGCACATGCATATGATATCTATATTCACTTACAAGAGTTGTATGGTGAACATACTAGGCAGGCGAGATACCAGATCTCGAAAGAGCTTTTCAAGACCCATATGATGGAGGGCTCTTCAGTTCATGATCATGGGCTGAAAATGATAGGCTTGATAGAAAAGCTCGAGACCTTTGGAGTTGTTATGGACAACGAACTCTATGTGGATCTCATCCTGCAGTCTCTGCCACCATCGTTTAACTCCTTTGTTGTGAACTTCAACATGCATAAGATGGAGACTAGCATCACTGAGTTGGTCAACATGTTGAAGACGACTGAATCCACCATGAAAAAGAAGAATCCGGTCTTGATGATTGGATCCTCGTCTAATTCGAATGCTGCAAAGCCTAAGAAGAATGGAGGAAAGGGGAATGGTTCCTCTAAATCCAAAAGATTCAAGGCCAAGGGTGGAGTCTCAAAGTCCAAAGATAAATGCCACTATTGCGGTAAAGATGGACATTGGAAGAGGAACTGCAAGGAGTTTCTTGCAAGCCTGAAGGATTCAAGTATTTACTTTGTTGAAGTTAACTTATCAGTTAACGATGCTTCTTGGGTATTGGATATCAGTTGTGGCTCACATCTAACCAGTTATGCATATACAACAAAGTAAAAGAAAATTAGATAACCAAAATCCCCTTACACTTTGGCACACTTGACTAGGTCATATTTCTGAAAAAAGGATTAACAAGTTGGCACAATTGCTTGACCTTAGGGGAGAGCAAGGACTGCCAACATGTGAATCATGTCTTAGAGGAAAAATGACTAAGTCTCCATTTGTTGGATAAGTGGAATGTGTAAAGAATATGTTGGATTTGATCTATACAGATGTTTGTGGGCTACTAAGTGTTAGTGCTCGAGGGAATTTTCACTACTTCATAACCTTTACCGATGACTTCTCTAGGTATGGTTATGTATACCTTTTAAGGTATAAGTCTGAAGCCTTTGAAAAGTTCAAGGAGTTTAGACATGAAGTAGAGAAACAAACTGGACTAAGTATCAAGGCTCTTTGATCTGATCGAGGAGGGAGTACTTGAGTGCCGAGTTTTTGAGTTATCTAAAAGATAATGGGATTCTCTCGCAGTGGACTCCACCTACTACTCCCCAGCTCAATGGAGTTGCTGAGCATAGGAATCGAACTCTTTTAGACATGGTTTGATCTATGATGAGCTTCACTACATTACCTTTTTCATTATGGGGTTATGCCCTAGAAACGACGGCATATTTTTTGAACAGAGTGCCATAAAAAACCATGCCCAAAACACCATATGAGATATGGTGTGGCAAGTCACCCTCCTACAAATACCTTAGGGTATGGGGGTGTGCTGCTCACGTGAAGCAGCAAGTGGGAGATAAGTTGGATATGAGATCCAATTTATGCAAGTTCGTAGGGTATCCAAAGGAGTCTATTGGATATAATTTCTACAACACCTCAAAACAAAAGGTGTTTGTTTTGAGGAATGTCACCTTCTTAGATGAGGAGTTTCTATTTGATAGAAATGGGCAAGTTGTTGAACTTGAAAAAATTCAAGAACTACAGAACACCACTGATACCGCAATGGAAGTCCTATCGACTGAGGCTGGACCTTCTGATACACAACCTCCTAGGAGATCTGAGAGGATCTCAAAGCTACTTGAGAGGTATGGCTTTCTGTTTGAGAACAGCAAGGAAAGTCTCCCTTTAGATAGTGATCCGAGGACCTATGGAGAAGCAATGTTGGGCATCAATTCAGAAAAATAGCGTGAAGTCATGCAGTCCGAGATGGACTCCATGTACTCCAATAAGGTATGAACCTTGGTGGACACCCCATAGAATATGCCTCTATGGCTTTGATCTTAAATTATGTTCCAAGGCAAGAGCTTTTTGAGAAGAGACATCGAATAACCCAATAAAACTCGCACATATGATGCATGCTCATAAGACGAGGATGTCTCATTCCATGGACATCAGCATAGAGATGCAAGTGCATGTATATGGGTGCTTGTTAGAGAACAAGTACACTCAACTGACCTGCTTGAAATTCTTAGTTGGAAATTCCAAAATGTCAAATTACGAATTTCTACATTACGATAGTGCACGACTAGTCCTTTGACTTGAGGCACCATTGTAACCTTATACATGTAATGCCTTACTTAGATGTATCCTTTGATTGCTTGACAATCATAAAGGGGTTATGTTGGGTATTGTATTTATGCATATGAAGGTAGAGTGGCCAACAAAGGATCCGTCACTTGTTGGGTAGAATAAGTGAATCTCCTATATTTTCATAGTTCGTGACTCGGAAGACCTTGTCCATGTGAGGATGAACTTAGGGTTGCCCTAATCTTTGTAGCCTCCTTATATATATGATATATTGAAGACAAAATTTTTATATCCAATACTCTTGTAACTTTCGGCCATAGCAAGAATTAGAAGAAAAATTATTTTCTTTATTTTGTCTTCCTTTTCTCTTCTCTTGTATTGCTCAAGTACATATTTTAATTGTTCTTCTTTTACAAGTTAAATTAAGAATAATTGAATAAACTTTAATCTTTAATTCATAAGTTGGATTGAAAGGTTATAAGTTCACTCCACACTAGGCTAGAAAAGAAAATAGTAGAAACTAGCAATTTTATTTTTTTTTGTGTTCTAGTCCAAGGTGTGGACTTTCTTTGGAGGGAGGACGCGTGGACTCATTTGAGGCGTATTTGCAACCATCCGGCAATTAATTATGCCATTCCTTGCATATTAACGAAGGAATTAAGAAGGTATCAATATTCACACTATTTAATTAAATATTATTTATATATTGCCGATCGTTAAATTATTTTCGGTAACCCGAGGTAGTACATTAATTGTTAACACATGTTTTTTTTTTTATTTTTTTAATTTCTGCTGCATTTATCTCGTGGTCATAGCGAGCCAATCATATAATAACTTGATTAAAACCTATATATTTCACCATATATGTGTTTATATATGAGGTTAGGTGATGTATGTAAGTTTGGATAGGTTATAAATTGAAATATGGTATGATATTTAAAGAGACACTCAAAACTGTCATGATAGAACTTACAGTTTTTGTGCTGTGAAAAGTGGGCTAGTTTTGCTGAGCTAAATCATTGCTTTTAGGAAATTATAAATTATTATTATATTTCTATACATGTTAGCTAAGTGTGGAAAAAATTAACAATCTCTCACTTACACTAGTGCCAATTGCCCATGTACCTCAAGCCCATCTTCTCAAAATATCCGTCGCATACCTTCTATGCTAGGGGTTTAGTTAGTATGTTTGCTATATTTTCTGCCAAAAAAACTCTCTCTACTATGATGTCGTCTCTACTAATGATCTCTCTAATCGGGTTGTATCTCCTAATTATGCGCTTTGATCTTTGATGAGATTTTGGTTTTTTGGTTTGTGCAATAGCTCAGTTGTTATCACATTGTAATGATACAGGATCAATATTATATGGAACTACACCCAACTCTTGGATAAAGTTCCTTATCCAAACAGCTTCCATTATTGAATTACATGCAATAATATATTCAGCCTCGGTGGTGGAATCCATTGACGTCTCATGCTTGGGACTCTTCTATCTGACTGCACCACCATTTATGGTGAATATTTATCCAGAATCTAACTTTGAGTCATCTCAAACTGAAAACTAGAATTGGTACAACCTTCTAGTTTCAGTTCTCTAGAATCGTATACAAGTAAAATATCCATAGTTTTTCTAAGTACTTGAGGATCATCTTTACGGTCTTCCAGTCTTCCTTACCTAGATTGGATAGATATCTGCTCGTGACACTCAGAGCATATGCGACATCAAGCCTTGTACTTAGCATACCATATATTATGATTCCAATAGAAGATAAATAAGGTACACAAGTCATCCTTTATCTCTCCTCAAAAGTCTTTAGTGACATAGTCCGACCATTCTTCTAAACCTATCTCTATAGATTTTTATTCCTAGAATAAAGGATGCTTCTACCAAATCCTTCATGGCGAACTAGTTGGACAACCAATTCATAGTTGACTACAGCATCTATACATCATTCCCAATGAGTGGGATGTTGTTAACATGCAACATAATAAATGTCACTGCGCTCCCACTACTATCTTTTACATATATGGTTTATTTGTGTTCTTATGGAAACTAAATAATTTGATTGCCTCGTCAAATGGATGTTCCAGCTTCGGAAAGCCTGCTTGAGTCTATAAATAGATCTCTAGAGCTTGCAAGCCTTTTACATGCTCTCTTTGGCTATAAAGCCTTTTGACTGCCTCATATAGATCTCTTCCTTAATGTTTCAATTAAAACAAGTGATCTTCACATCCATCTGCCATATCTTATAGTCTTAACACACTGATATGGCTAGCAGTATCCAGATGGATTTGAGCATCGCAACTGGTGAAAAGGTTTCCATAATCAATTTCTTGGTTCTGTGTATAAGCTTTTGCAAATAGTCATGCTTTGTAGGTCATCATCTCTCCATTTACTCCAAGCTTTTTCTTGTAAACCCATTTGCAGTCAATGGAAACTATTCCCTATGGTGGATCTATTAAGGCCCATACTTTATTGGAGTACATGGAATTCATCTTCAATTGCATGGCATCTTACCAACTTCTCGAGTTGATGTCATATATCATCTCTCCGTAAGGCCCAGCCCCAACTGGTTAGTCCACTATTACTTCTATTGGGATATTCTGTAGTTCTTGAACTTTTTCAAGTTCCACG
>JAGSPU010001436.1:0-24329 GCA_019321725.1 Paulownia fortunei
AGTTCACTTATGCACTAACACTTAGTGGACTCCTTACGTCCATTTGAATCATATCCAAAGGCGTGGTCTGCTCCATTTGTCCCACAAATAGTGATTTGGTCATGTTTTCCTTGAGACAAGATTTACATTTTGGCACCTCTTGCAAGTCCAAAAGGTTAAACAAATATACCAACTTGTGAACTCTTTCTTTAAAGATATGACCTAATCCAGCTTACCACAAGTATGCACTGTTTTGATTATCTAATTCTAATATTACTTTATTGAATATGTAGCATGGAATGTTGGGATTGTATAGTTCATTTGTCAATGTAGTAAAGACAAATAACTAATATTATCCTAATTTCACCCAAAGTTAAGTGGATCATTCCTATAGCCAATAAAGCAATGCTTACCTTATTCTTGAGCTTAAAGATCATTCTTTGTCTTAGTCTCCATTTTCTTGTCATCAATTGGAACCCCTTGTTGAGATGGGATCATATCTAATATCCAATACCAAGAAAAAATTATCAACCTTAATGACTGATATCAACAAAGTGTACACTTGAATTAGAACCCCTTCTAATTCAACTAAGCAAGTTAATACTTGTGTTTCCTTTTTCTATGCCCTAAATATCCGTAATGGTGACAAACATCTATCATTTTTAGATAGATTAAGCCGATAAGTTTATTTGTTTGTCTAGATTATCCTATATAAAATTATTAGCGATAACAATCATCATATGCGAGGTAGAAATTTAAGCATTCATTCAATTAATATCAATTTATAATGTGGTCTTTAATCATAAATGTCTCCCACTATTTTATTCAAATCTCATTTCCCTCTAGATGGAAATTCAAAAAATCTAATTTTCTAGTGGGCTTGAGGTCCAAGTAGCCTTGCCATGCACCCCAATTTTTTGAGCCCATATGACAAAACTAAAAGGTAGCTAACAACATTAGCAATTATATCCCCATGCAACCTTCAAGCCGCCTCACCTTTTCCCATATACCCTAATTTTATGAGTCCATATGGTACTAAGTGTCATGTATTACCCATTAAACATCTATGTAGATGGAGCATCTAAACGTCCCAAGACTCATAGCCAAAGATAAAGATGAGTCCACCCCATAGGCATCTCAATGCTTAGTAGTGGTCACAACTTACCAACACTTAGCACATTCTATAACTCATGGCCAACAGACTAAATATAGTAGTATATCATCATGCAACTACTTTTGATGGAAGGCATTGACGATTGGGTCCCACCCAATATTGCCAATTTACGCTTGATATTGAACCAATCAAGGTTCTCAACTTGAAACATTTTCAAGTGAGGGTCATACTAGATTTATTATGTAAGATCTCATCGTTTTCTTATCTTGTTTATTTAATGTTCTCTATGCTAATGATGGAAAACATACATCATAAGGAAGCATTAAATAAATGCAACATACACATACATACTAAAATAAATAGATGATCATGAGACTTTAATCTTATGCAATCCACTCAAGTTAAAGTGGATCAAGGTTAATCTCAGGGTGATAATTAAAATATAAATAGGCCTATCTATTACATAAATGTACCCTATATATTCATGGACCTTGATTCCTTGCTTTTCCTCCATCTTCATTCCATCTTCTTGTAATGTCCACCAAATCACAAAAAGATACACCTCACCACCTAATACTACTCTCATTACATTTACTAAAACTACAAGCAACTTTGGAACAATTCTAAGGGGAGGTACATAGGAGGGAGATAGAAGTACATCAAGAATGAAATAAAGAAAGGCGAGACTCAAAGGCCTCATTTTAATTAAAATTCAAAAAAATAACCAATAAGTGCACAAAATTAAACAATCACATTAGCCTAGGCTCCATGATCATCCAACTAGCATGTTTAACATAAATTATCACATGATAATGAAAGCATATAAATTTATCGAATACGTTATGTATAATTTCTTTTAAATTTAAAATCAAGATTCTTGGTTTTTCAAGAAAAATAATTTTTTAAAAATTAAAATCAACATTTAATTTTAAAACGAAAAAAACATAAACTTCACAGAACAATTATGTAATGAGACGGGTCGGGACAACAGCCCAAGACTGCTATCCATCGGGTGGCAGGTTGTGCACACCACTAGCTGCTTGAGACACCCGCCATGTGCCTTGGTGCCCACCTGTTGGGTGGCTGGGCGCCCGCATGTCGGGTGTCGGCTAGCGACCAACGCCGATCAACTAACAGCCTATTGACTTCACACGTCGGTTGGTCGGCAAACCCATTTCTCTTTTTCTATTGTCAAAGAATTCAAGGTTTCCACAAAATCTTAACTTCTTAGTTTCTTTATCTCATCAAGAATTTTTTATTTCTTAATCTCATCAAGAAATCTTGAAAATTGATCAAAAAACTAATTTTCTTGATTAAGAAATCAATCCTTTTGTTTTTTTATTTCTTACCATGTTTCAAGAAAATCAAGATTTCACAAATCTTGAAATTCTTGGATCAAGAAATTCAAAATTTCGCAAATCTTGAAATTCTTGAATCAAGAAATCCAATTTCTTAACTCATCTCGTTTCTTAAAAAAAATTAACATTTAAAATGATTAAAAAATTAATCCCAAATAAAGAAATTAATTGATTCAAAATCAATCACATATATAAATATTTAATTTACTATATATATTAAATAAACGTAATCGAAATGTATCAGAAACTCATCGTGCGATCCCATAAAATGTAAATGTAGTGAAATTTAAAAAATTTCAAAAACAAAACAAACATTACATCACATGTAATTAAAAACGAATCCCATAATCCTTTAGGAATTATTCAGTTGTGCATTTTTTTGATACTTATGCCAAGAAGAATTTAAAAATCATTATCTTGATTTGCACTCCGACTAATGAAGATGCAAGAAGTAATTCAAATCATTTTCTTTTCATGAACTCTTTGCGAATCTTGAATCCATCCACGAATTGCATTCATGAATCTTGATTTCAAACCCCTCGTGTTGGAAACGGTTTGCTTAGAGTTCCAAGTATTTCCCCTTTAAGTGTATCCACATGTTGGAAATTTCTACACCAATTGAATCCATACTAGTGGATTCAAAAGGCTTATTCTACTCTAGAATATGTGGAGTTCAATTCTTAATTCAACTAGTGAATAGAAGAATTGAACCATGAACAAAATGTGGAGCCTTTTGATGGAAGAAAAGAATCAAGAAGGAGGGAGAATGGAGGTGATTTTTCTTTTTCTTGTGATGACCGATTTTTGGCTTCCATGAAGCTCTTAATTTCGGCCATAAGGGGACTCCTCTTATAGGATTCCTCCAATCCTAGTCCCACTAAGTTTCCTCATGCTCCTTTCTTCATTTGGTTCCTTTTTTTTATCAAACTCTCAGACAAGTTTAATTCTTGTAATTAAACTTCATAATAGGCCTCCTTCAAGCCCATTAGCTTGGGCTTGGACTTTAATTAAATTAATTAAATCAAATTAATTCATCACCATTAATTAAATAAGCCCAACTTAATTAATTGATCCATTCAATTAATTAATTATTTCCACTTGGCTTTCTAGTCATATTAGAACCTATTAAATAATTTTATTATTTATTATGCCCAATTTAATTAATTGATCATATCAATTAATTAACTTGATCATATATAGGGCTCCTAATCATATTAGGTCCAATTAAATAACCATATTATTTAATCGGATAAATTAATTCAACTTCTTAAATTAATTTATACCCTACTTAATTAATTAATCATATTAATTAATTACTTAGCCCCACATGGGTTTCATAATCTTATTAGGTCCAATTAAAGAATTAAATTATTTAATTGAATAAATTGATTTAACTCCTTAAATCAATTTTGAGCCTCAATTTCCATTAATTAATTGATTCAACCATTAGATATGTTCTAGTTAGAAGTGTACTCTTTCCAACTTAGTATGTGACCCCTTATGTTCATTTTAAGCTAGTCGTAGACTCATAACTCTTATGACTTAGTTGAACAATTAATTGTTCTGATTAATTAATCCAATTAATTAATTCTTTGGAAATTAATCCATTAATTCCAAAAACCCACAAGTCATGGGAAGCACCTAGCAAAGTATCATGGCTACTAGTCTTAGGTGAAGGTGCGAACCTATTCCAATTATGAATATCATGCAAGTACGGTCCTTCCATCATCTAATCCCCTAATTGATCCCAGGGCACGAATGATTAGTCAAAATCCTAATAGCTCAATAACTATATATCCATTATTAGTAGCTTGATTCGATGATGAACAATTAGAAAACTCCACGTCTAATTTTCATCCAACCTTGGCCAAGGATTTTAGAGTCAAGTACAGTGGAATAACTAAGAGATTCACCTATTCATCTAGATAAGTAACCGATCCTGTATTGGTCACTCATTAATCTCCATACATAAAGATGTTACACCCTACATAAACCCATGTGATTGTCCTGTAATCGAAAAATACATCAAAGTGCAACATGTCATACACAAGGTTACCATGGTGCCTCAAGTCCAAGTACTCATTCTTGCACTATCGTAACAAGAAAACTTTCATTCAATAATAGAATATTTCCAATTGGGAATTTTTAGGCGGGGTAGTTCAGTATACTTGTTCCCCATCAGGCACCCGCATACATGCACTAGTATCACCACACCATTGCCCATAGAATGAGGCATCCTCCATTCGAGCCTGCATCATATACGTAAGTCTCAGTAGGATCAATGATGTCCCATCTTATTAATTCTTGACTTTGAAAGTTTTAAGACCACAGTCTTGGAGGTATATTCCACAATCGTCATTATATACGCGACCATGCCCCATAGCTATATGTGATCTATGAACTTTATCTAATTCTTATAAAGAATTTAAGATGAAGATTACCATTTTAATGATACTAATATGAATAAGATTAGTTCATAAGAGTATAAGGACAGTCAGATCAATTGGCTCACTGGGTACTACTCAAACAAATCACACGAGAAGCCCCCACAAACTCTAATAGAAGATGCCTCGGCAAGAGCTTTAGCGAGAGCAGTAGCCATGTCAATAAATCAACATATGAGTGAGGCCCTTAGTTATTTTCCTGAAGTTAGGATTGATTTATCCCCAATTCCCAGGAGAGTAGAGTCAAGTAATAAAGAATCAAGAAGGAGCAGAACTAATGCTCGAGATTAGCTTAGCAGTTGGGTACTCCTTCTCAAGAAAGATGAAAGGTACAATTTAGGTGGAGAAGAAGGGAACCGTACCATGCAAAATGTGATTTTGCTCAGATCAATGGAGGAGTACTTGTCTCTTGCGGTAGCGCTACCGAAATGCATCCTATTCTCTTCTACAATCTTGCTAGAGTCACTCTCCTTGGGAGTTATGGTGTCAAATTTATTCAAGAATGACAAAACTGGAGACCCCATGAACATTTGGACAACTGATAAGTTGGTTTTATACCAACAATTCATATACCTTTTGATTAACATTTGGTTTTCTTTCAAGTTTTTGGCTACTTTTTATTCATTTAGTTTGAAATTTTATAGGTAATGATAAAAGGAGAAAAAAATGGAAAGAAACCAAAAACTTGGTTGAAAAGTTGAAGAATCTGAATTGTGGTGCTATTGATGGCAATTTTCGTATTCCAATCATAACTCTTTGATAAAATATTATTTTTACTTGATTATTAAACCAATATAAATCCAAAAAATATATATATATAACTTATATGTTTACCAAAAAATCCAATTCTATCTATCTCAATGAGAAAAATCGAGTTCAAAAGTCAGCACTCGAGAGAGAGAATTGATGAGCTTAGAAATTCTTAACTTACATATGTTGTTGACTAGAATTAGTATGTTTTGGAAGGAAGAACATAGGTAATAATTAGGTGAGTCATTCCACTAGAATTTCTTGTTTAGAAGGTGTTTGTTGTATTACTTCTAAGAACTCTAGCCTTGTCTTTTGTAATTTTTATCTAATTCTACTTTGTTTAATCATCACTTGATTTTCTAGATAAAATTGAGACTATTTGAACTACAATACTTGCTGCAATTTTTTATTACAATCCTTGTGGATACAATACTCAACTCACCGTTGTATTAAAACTTTACACCGTGCACTTGCGGTTTGCAAAATATTTCATGAACAACAACTTCTACACTAAAGCAGATCTTCATGACTTTAATAATGTCGTGTTCTACAAAGATTTTTGCACCACACTCCCCAAGTGTGTTTTATCATGGTTTAACCAATTGCCCGCTAGTAGCATTACTAGCCATGAGCAATTAACTAAGCATTTCTTGCATTAATTGTCTATCAACAAGAAACATCTAAAGATTAATGTCTACCTATTCACCATCTCCAAAGAGATTAAGAGCCTTTTAGGGAATACATACAACTTTTCATAGAGGTAATTAATAAAGTGCCTCACATCAACCATGAGCAGCTGGTAGGCAGTATGGCACCATGGGAGGTTTAAGGGATTCTGTCGTAGGGAAACCTCCTACAACTCTTAAGGAATTATTGACCGGAGTGAAAAATATATCCACCCATAAAGCATCATCAAGGCGCAATGCCCAATCTTTCCTAGTCATGCTCACTATTGTTTCCAAAAAAAATGAGTTGCCTATTGAACACTTCTATTTGTCCACTTGTTTGAGAATGATATGGGGTAGCAATTTTGTGAGTGCTTAAAAGACTTTCAAATTATTTATTGCAAAAGTGTGTACCACCATTACTAATGATTGCTCTAGGGATGTCAAATATAGTGAAAATATGCTTCTTCAAGAATATAACAACAATCCTAGCATCATTAGTTCACAATACTTCCACCTCAACACACTTAGACACATAATCAATCACAATAAGTATGTATCTATTGGGGCAAGAATTAGAAAATGGCCCAATAAAATAAATGCCCATACATCAGACAATTCACATTCAAGTATGTTGTTCACGGCCATTTCCTGATTTCTAGAAATGAATCGGTTATTTGCACCTTTCACATGAAGCAACATAAGAGAGTGCATCTTTAAGCAAAATGGGCCAATTAAAACTAGATTGGAGTCGCTTTGCTACTGTTTTTGTAGGACTAAAGTGACCATAACCTCCCGGTCATGACAATGGTTCAAAATGGACTTCATCACCTTTTCGGGCACACATTGTCTCTCAATATTATCTACACAAACATTGAACATAAATGGTTCCTCCAACATATAATGTTTAACATTGGATAAGAATTTTTTCTTTTGATAAAAAGAAAGATCCAGGGACGGTCTCCTATTACAATGTAATTTGAAAATTGTGCATACCAAGGAAGTGATGTAAATACAAATGTTCATTAAAAAATTCTTCACCATTGGGGACATCATCAATATGCCGACTCTCTATCCCAGACAAGTGATCTGCTATAATATTCTCCAACCTTTTTTATCCCTTATCTCAAGATCAAATTCTTGAAATAAAAGAATCCATCTAATTAGCCTTGGTTTTGCATATTTTGTTGCAAGAAGATATTTAAGTGTGGGGTGGTCCGTGTATGCAACTATTTTGGCCATAACAAGCTAGGAATGGAACTTATCAAACCCAAATACTACTACTAGAAGATTTTTTTTCAATTATGGCATATTTTGTTGTGCTTTATTTAAAGTATGACTAATGTAATAAATGGTTTTGAGTATCTTGTTTTTCCTTTGCCCAAGCACTGCCCCAATAGCTACGTCACTTGTGTCGCACATAAGTTCAAAGGGCAAGTTATAATTGGGTGCCACCATGATGGGTGAAGTGATTAGCTTCTCCTTTTAAGTCTTGAACTCCTACAAGCAATCATCATTAAAATCAAATGGGGCATCTTTAACCAAAAGATTAGAAAGAGGCTTATCAATAGAAAAACTTTTAATGAATAGATTATAAAACCCGACATATCATAGGAAACTCCTCACTTTTTTCACCAATGTTGGTGGAGGTAATTTTTCAATTACATCCACCTTGGACTAATCTACTTCAATCCCTTTTGTAAGATTTTTGGCCTAGCACAATTCCCTCTTACACTATAAACTGGCTTTTTTCCAATTTAAAACAAGATTTATCTCTTCACATCTAGCTAACACCAAGTGAAGATTAGCTAAGCATACATTAAAAAAAGACCCAAACACCAAATAATCATCCAAGAAAGTTTCAAGAAATTTTTCGACCATATCATGAAAAATAGCCATATGCATCTTTGAAAAGTAGCACATGCATTGCATGCATTCTTCTAAATGCAAATATTCCAAAAGGATAAGTGAAAGTAGTTTTCTCAAAAAAATGTTCCATCAAGAAAATAATAGAACTCAAATCCCGCAAGTCTCTCCAATATTGGATCAATAAAGGGAATGGCGAAATGGTCTCTCCACCATGTGGCTGTCATAGTAGGTGTATCAATTCATTATGCGCATTTTGAATAACAGTCATACCTCATTTCTTGAGTATACATTATACGAGACTTACCCACGTACTACCAGAGGTTCACCTCTGCTATCCTATGAATATTTCAATGGCAGGGGCATGCAGCACACACTATGGCCTCAGCGGTTCCATTTGGCCCACTGGCCTCAAATTGACCATAGCCATCAGGGATATAGCCCCTGGTTTCTGTTGCATAATTGTGCATACACTCTTTCTATATACAAAGGATTTCAACCTTTGCTCCTCCATAGGTGGCCATCTGAAATGCAAGAAAAATGATAACAAAAGTCGGTTTTGGTGGTGGTGGTGGATTGAAAAGAACCACAGAGTGGTTTACAATGACAAGCCAAACATCTAATTACTACAAGGCTGTGATACCCGAGCCTCTTACTACTCACATGGCCAGATATGATTCATGTATTACATATTAATTGCATGCTATTTGCATTTATATGACATCATATAATTCATTTTATTTTATATGGCGTTCTTAATCATTAAACTTAATTTTGAAGCTCTCGCACGGTATTGATTATCGAATCCCCTAACCTAAGTGGTTGATTTTGTTATTGAGATAAGAAGAAATTTAGGTATCAATATAGTGAATAGTACTAGGTTACACGTGGTAACCTTAGGAGTTCCTAGGTTCATAGGCTTGTAACACTATCGGTGCACAAACTTATCAATCGGGCAAGAATCGATGATTTTTCGGGTGAAGAACCTAATGAACGGACATAGGAATTAACTATGGGAATGAATGGTGATGAAGATAGGTTGCAACCAAATAAGAATATGTGAGACACACAAGATTAGGGCTGCAAGATAAGGGAGAAAATCAGATTATACCATTACATGTCACCTCAAGCTTATGCCACCTCATGCTTAGACTTATCAAGCTAGCACCTCAACCTATTCTTCACTCTTAAGCTAACAGCCACGACTTGAACCTTCTTCTGAACTATTTCAGCTTCTAAATACATGGAAAAAGCACTCTAAATAGGTCCTAAGTGATTCCAACCGAAAAAGGAGGCAAAACAAGCAAAGGAAGGAGAAATAACCAAGTTCAAGTAGAAAATTGTGCAAGGTGAGCTTAACCTACGGGTTTGGCATGACTTTCAGATTTATTTTGAGGTTTATTGGCTTATTAAGATTTGAATATTATTTGTAAATGTGTTAGGATATTATTAGATAGGCTTTGATGCATAAAGAAAGGGTTTGTGGTTGGAAATATTTGATAGAAAACACTTGTGCTAGAAACTGTCACCTTGCTGTATTTTTGTGTTTTAGGCTTCAAAAGTGTATGGTATGTTGAATAAAACCTGTAATTATCATCATATACATGTATATATATGAGTTAATAGTATTGAAATGAATTTTGATCGGTTATAAATTAAAATAGAGAATGATATTGTAGAAACACTCAAACTGCCAAAGTAGAAAAATCTGTTTTGGTGTGCTGTGAAGGAGACTGAATAAGGGGAGCTAAATCCATTAGTTTAGGCAAGAATATAACCTGGTTGTCTCTGTGTATATGTTATATAAGTATGGTAAAAAGTTGGGAGAGATTGAATATACATAAGGGTGCCAAAACTATTAATGTCATGAAATGTGCAAAACTGTCACGGTAGGAAAACAATCTGTTTCAGTATGTTGTGAAGAGAGCTGAACTTGGGAAGCTATATCCATGAGTTTTAGCAATTATATGATATGGTTACATTTATATACATGTTATCTAAGTGTAGTAAAATTTGGGAGTGATTGGATATGTTTAGAGATGTAAAAATTATCATGCAACTAAATTGGACAGCAAGTAAATATAAAAATGTGAATCTGTCCCATTTGATAATTTAACATATTTCAACCTAGACATGTTGCTATTGAGTGTTAACAATTAGGTACATGATATTAGAGTTATAATACTTCAATTATATGATGTTTACATGTATCTAAGATGAGAAATTAAGGTATTGGAGGGACTAGATTGGGTTCTAGTTTGTAAAACCTAGATAGCTTGGTGTTTAAGGTCTTAGTATGATATTTTATGCTTTCAACTTGCCAAATTGGGAATGGTGCTTGAAGTTGGTAATATTATAGGTTATTTTACATCTAAAATTGGAGGGGAACAATAAACAAATCTATACTAAGTCACCAACCAAGTGAAAGGTAAGTAAAGATTCATTTGCAACTACAATGCATAGATATAGTAGATGTGTGAATTATATGTGATATCATAAATCATATGTGCATAGTAGAGGGCTCTCCATTAAGCATACATACATGGGCATTGTCATTGGCACGTGCATGCATCATATACGAGTATTGTAATAAATCTTGCACTACACGGCATGATTCTGAGAAAGGAAAATATTTTGCTAACCACTACTAGTGCACCAAAGCATGCATGGATTTGCATGATTTTATGCATGGATTTGCAGGTTCGCGTGCATGGATTTGCATGCTTATATGATTATTGGCCATTAGATTATGGCAGTGTACAGAGCTCTTTTCCGGTGCATGGGATAGTAGCATTGGTCAGGGGGCCAAGAAAGAAATGATTTTGAGAGAAATATTTTGATGCATAAAATTGCATTGTAGGCATAGCATTTTGAGATGCATGACTTGATATTGTGGATTATTCTTTGACATGCATAATCATTACTTGCTGAGCGTTAGCTCATATAGTTTATGTATTGTAGGTGTGTACGGCGATGCTTGAGGTATCTTTTACTGGTTGGGCTGCTGTTGGAGCTCCTGCAGGTATCTAAGAGAGTGTGTACATGGATGACGACCTGCTGGGTTATTTTGTTGGCTTGTTATATTTTGAATATGTTGTATTATATTTTTAGACTGGTTCTATATTTCGCTTTTAAAAGTTTACTATAATAAGTATATAAATATTGTGGTTGTTGTGGGTGTTGTGCTTTTATATAAATACTGATCCTGCTATATACATGACATGTGTGAGAAAGTATTTTAAGCAGGTTGTGCATGTAAGAAGTGATTTATCTTTTCTTAAAGTGTTATAAAAAAATATTCCATGCATGCACACAGGTTCTATCATTTCAAATTATACTATATATCTAGTTGTCGAGTAGTGGGTGTTACAAAGGCTGTCAAACTAAAGTGTTAAAACTATAATTCTAGAATGTAAATAATATCATGTCCATAGTTTGTTTTTTCCATAAATAAGATCCCTCCATGTTACAATCTTTAATTATTTAAATATGTACGTATATATTTTGATATGTACGATACGTATAATTAGTAATTTAAACTAAAGGGGCAGTTGTTGATTAGTGATCGGTAAATTATTGATGATGTACTTATTTATTCTATTCTTTTTCAAGATTTGTTATATCTTTATCAACCAAAATAAAATTTGATTTACGTCATTCTTTTCACATATTTTGGGCACAAATTCAATTCGTTGTAATGTAATTATATCCACTTATAAACTTAGCATGATGATTAACGAGCGTGATTTTTATGGGAAGCATATATATAACACTTTCATAATAATGTTATTAAATCTAAGACATACAATTAAATTTATGTTATTAATGATTTTCGTATATTACTTTCTTTACTAGGTTTGAAAGGCTTGAGTCAAATTATGCGTTATATAAATTTATACCTTGAATTTTCAAATTTAAGGTTGATTCAATTCTTTTTTCTTTCCTTTTTGTAGTGGGTCAACATTTTTTCTATCATTATATGATGGTCAATTAAGATGTATAACTTGAACCATGAAAAAAATCCTTTGTCATTAAATTAGTTTATAAAAGTTTAATTTTTTGGGATATACTTAACATTATTTGAATTCTAAAATGCAAACGATCGATTTTAAAAATTTCTACGTCATTCAGTGTTTATAATTACCTAACATTAAACTCATAATGTATCCACTTTATTTATATTCCATGTTGGTTCAATTGGAAATCAAAATAAGTTTATTTCTGAATTTTCAACCATACGATAGATTGAAATTTAAGTAATTGTTTTATAGATTTATGGTGAAAGATTCCTATGTCTAAAGTTATTACTAGAATAAGGTATAGTATTAGTTTTATGACCATCTATGATTTTTTACCATCTCTTTTTATTAGTCTTTGTAATCCCAATATCTGAACATATATGGATAACTCTTCTTTAAAATACTCATGGAACATCATCCAATTGTTTCTTTTTACAATATCACTTATTCTCTTTACTTTGTTTTTGTAATATCCTTTTTCTACACAAACTGACATCGAACACCATTATTTGCCATCCACTAGAATAGGCACCAGTAGAAATAAAAATGGAGAATCATGTACAAGGCTTGTATAGTTCTGTACGCCTTGTGGCTAATTCGTTTCATGCCTTCCTATTATAGAGATTGGTGTAGAAGTAGGTGCATGGCTAGCGAAATTTTTTTGATGAACCTGCAACTGTGCAAGTGGATCAGGAATCGCAGAGTTGGGTATGGAAGTATATGCATGGCTCATGGATGTTTGTTGATGAACTTGCGGCTGTGGAAGTAGAACATGAAGGGTTATCGTACAATGCTGTCGGGAGAGGTGGTTATTTTCAATTTGAGTATTATAACATAGAGGAAGGTCCATCTCTACACTCCTATGAAAGTTTCGGTGGCAGTGGCATGCAGCACACACCATGGTCACGGTAGTTCCATTTGGGTCACTGGCCTCAAATTGACCACAACCATAAATGACGTAGCCCCTAGTGTCTCTTGCATGGTTGTGCAGGCACTCTTTATACATACAAAGAATTTAAGCCTTTGCTCCTTTGTTGGTTTCCATCTCCAATACAAGAAAGATGATAACAGAAGTAGGTTTTGGTGGTGTTGGATTGGAAGGAACCGTAGAGTGGTTTATATTGGCAAGCCAAACATCTAATTACTGTAAGACTATGAAGCTAAAGTGTTAAAAAGGCAATTCTAGTATGCAACTAATATCATGTCCATATTTCCTTTTGCCATAAACAAGATCCCTCAATGCTACACTCTTTTATTATTTAAATGTAATTGTACATATTTTTTATATGTAGGCTTAGAATCACGTTACTTATAATTAGTAAATTTAAACTAAAGGGACAGTTTTGATTAGTGATCAATAAATTATTGATGATGTACTTATTTATTTAATTTTTTTTCAAGATTTGTTATATTTTTATTAACCAAAAGAAAATTTGATTTACATCATTCTTTTCACATATTTCATGCACAAATTGAGTTTATCGTAATGCAAATATATCCAATTATAACCATAGCTTGACGATTAACAAATAAGATTTATATCGGAAGAGGATATATAACACTTTCATAATAATGTTATTAAATCTAAGATAAATAATTAAATTTATGTTATTTTGAGTTTTGGTATATTACTTTCTTTACTCAGTTAAAATGAGTTAAATTAAAAGTTATTTAAATTTGTACCATGGATTTTCAAATTTAATGTTTATTCAATTCTTTCTTTTTTTCCTTTTTGCAGTGGATCAATATTTTTTCTATCATTTTATGATGGCCAATTAAGATGTATAACTTGAACCACTAAAAAAATCCTTTGTCATTAAATTAGTTTGTAAAAGTTTGACTTATTGGGGATATACTTAACAACATTTGAATTCTAAAGTGCAAAAAATTCGATTTTAAAAATAACTACGTCATTCAATGTTTATAATTACCTATCATTGAACTCATAATGTATCCATTTTATATATTTTCCATGTTCGTTCAAACGTAAATCAAACCAAAGTTTATTTTTGAATTTCAAACCATACTATGATTCAAATTTAAGTAACTATTTTATAGATTTTTGGTGAAAGATTTAAATGTTGAAAGTTATTATTAGAACAATGTATAGCATTAGTTTTATGACTATCTCTTTTCATTAGTCTTTGCAATCCCAATATCTGTACATATATGGATAACTTCTTCTTTAGAATACACACGAAACACATTCCCATTGTTGCTTTCTGCAATAGCTCTAAAGTCTTGGTAACACTGCCATGCAACATACACCATGGCCTCAGTTGTTCCATTTAGGCCATTGGCCACAAATTGGGCACAACCATCCAGGACGTAGCCATTAGTTTGCACCATGAGGATTTCAACCTTTGCATCTCCATTGGTGGCCATCTCAAAGGCAAGAAAAATTATAATAAAAGCAAGTTTTGGTGGTGGTGGATTGAAATGAACCAATAAGTGGTTATATTAACAAGCCAAACATCTAATTACTGCAAGGCTATCAAGCTAAAGTGTTAAAAATGTAATTCTAGTATGTAACTAATATCATATCCTTACTTCTTTTTTCCCTAAATAAGATCCCTCCTTGTTACAATCTTTGATTATTTAAATGTGTGTGTACATATTTTTTATATGTAGGCTTAGAATCGCAATACTTATAATTAGCAATTTAGACTAAAACGGCGGTTAATGATTAGTGATCGATACATTACTGAAGATGTACTTAATAATTAATTTTTTTTCAAGATTTGTTATATCTTGGTCAACTAAAATAAAATTTAATTTACGCCATTCTTTTCATATATTTTGCGCATAAGTTTGAGTTTACCGTAATGTAAATATATCTAGTTATAACCTTTGCATGACGATTAATGAGTATTATTTTTATCGAAAGAAGATATATAACACTTTCATAATAATGTTATTAAATCTATGACATACAATGTAATTTTATGTTATTTCTAGTTTTGGTATATTACTTTCTTTACTCAGTTAAAAAGGCTTGAGTCAAATTAAATGTTATACAAATTGGTACCTTAGATTTTTCAAATTTAAAGTTGATTCAATTATTTATTCTTTCCTTTTTGTAGTAGGTCAACATTTTTTCTATCATTTTTGCATGGTCAATTAAGATGTATGATGTGGACCACTAAAAAAATCCTTTGCCATTAAATTAGTTTTTAAAATTTTGATTTATTTGGGATATACATAACAACATTTGAAATATAAGTGCAAAAGATCTTATTTTAAAAATAACTATGTCATTCAATGTTTATAATTACCAGTCATTGAACTCATAATGTAACCACTTTATATATTTTCCATGTACGTTCAAACAGAAATCTGAACAAAGTTTATTTTTGAATTTCAAATTATACTATAGATTCAAATTTAAGTAACTGTTTCATAGATTTATGGTGAAAGATTCACAAATTGAAAGTTATTACTTGAATAAGATATCGTATTAATTTTATGACCATCTATGAACTTCGACCATCTGTTTTTATTAGTCTTTGTAATCCCAATATCTGAATATATATGCATAACTTTTTCTTTAGGACACTCACGGAACTTCTTCAAATTATTACTTTTTGTATTAGAAATTGTTCTTTCACTTTGTTCTCATATTATCCTTTTTCTACACATACAGACCTCGGTCCCCATTATCTGTCATCCCCTAGCTTCCTGAAAAGACACTACCAAAATCGAGTTGGAGAATCAGGTACAAAGCTAGTGTAGTTTTGTACGCCTTGTGGCTGATTCATTTTTTGCCTTTCTATTGTAGGGGCTGGTGTAGAAGCAGTTACATGGCTAGCAGATGTTTGTTGATGAACCTGTGGCTATGGGAATGAATCTTATTTATGGAAAAAAGAAGTATGGACATGATATTAGTCAAAGCTAGAATTATATTTTTAACAGTTTAGCTTACAACCTTGTAGTAATTAATGTTTGGCTTGTCAATATAAACTATTCTGTCGTTCCTATAAATCCACCACCACCAAACCTACTTTTGTTATCATCTTTCTTGTATTTGAGATGGCCACAAATGGAGGTGCAAAGGTTGAAGTCCTTTGTGTGTATAAAGAGTGTGTGCGCTACCAGGCAACAAAAATTAGGGGCTACGTCCTTGATAGTTGTGGTCATTTTGAGGCTAGTGGCCCGAATAGAACCATTGAAGCCATCTCGTGTGTTGCATGCCACTACCATCGAAAATTTAGAGGTGTACCTCCCTCTATATTATAATACTCAAATTGAAAACAACCACCTCTCTTGACAACATGGCATCATGACCCTTCCTGCTCCACTCGCACAAACGCAAGTTTATCAACAAACATCCACGAGCCACATACCTACTTTTGTACAGAGCCATGTAATTCTTGATCTGCTCGCAAAGGCACAGGTTCATCAACAAACATCCGCTAGCCATGTGGCTACTTTTGTACCATCCCCAATAATAGGAAGACAAGAAACGAATCAGCCACAACGCATACAGAATTGCACTAGCCTTGTACCTGATTCTCCATTCCCATTGGTACAAAATTAGGTACATAGATAGTAGATGTTTGTTGATGAACTTGCAATTGTCAGAATTGTGCAGGAAGGGTTATCGAGCTATGCTGTTAGGAGAGGTAGTTGTTTTCAGTTGGAGTATTGTAACATAGAGGGAGGTCCACATCTAAAGTTTCGATAGAAGTAGCATGCAACATACACCATAGCCTTGGTAGTTCCAATTAGGCAACTAGCCTCAAATTGACCACAACCATCCAGGACGTAGCCCCTAGTTTTTGCTGCCTGGTAGTGCTGGCATTCTTTGTACATACAAAGGATTTCAACCTTGGCACCTCATGGGTGGCCATCTCAAACATAAGAAAGATGATAACAGAAGTATGTTTTTATGGTGGTAGATTGAAATGAACCACTGAGTGGTTTATATTGACAAGCCAAACATCTAATTAAAAAACTAAAAGACTGTCAAGCTAAAGTGTTAAAAATGCAATTCTAGTATGTCACTAATATCATGTCCAAAATTCTTTTTGCCAAAAATAAGATCCCTCTATGTTACAATCTTTGATTATTTGAATGTGTATGTACATATTTTTATATGTAGGCTTAGAATCGCAATACTTATTAATTAGCATTTTAGATTAAAAGGGCAGTTGTTGATTAGTGATCGATAAATTACTGGTGATGTACATAATAATTAATTTTTTTTCATGATTTGTTATATAAAGATCAACCAAAATAAAATTTAATTTCCATCATTCTGTTTATATATTTTGCGCATAAGTTGAGTTTATCATAATGCAATTATATTCAATCATAACTATAGCATGATGATTAACGAGTATTTTTTTATCGGAAGAAGATATATAACACTTTCATAATAATGTTATTAAATCTATGACATATAATTTAATTTATCTTATTTTCAATTTTGATATATTACATTCTTTACTCGATTAAAAAGGTTTGAGTCAAATTAAATGTTATATAAATCAATACCTTGGAATTTAAATTTAAGAATGATTCAGTTGGTTCTTCTTTCCTTTTTGCAGTGGGTCATGATTTTTTCTATCATTTTATGATGGTCAATGAAGATGTATAATGTGAATCACTAAAAAAATATTTTGTCTTTAAATTAGTTTTTAAAAGTTTGATTTATTTAGATATACTTAACAATATTTTAAATATAAAATGCAAAAGATCTGATTTTAAAAATAACTATGTCATTCAATGTTTATAATTACCAATCATTGAACTCATAAATATTATATATTTTTCATGTAGGTTCAAACAAAAATCCGACCAAAGTTTATTTTTGAATTTCAAACCATACTATAGATTCAAATTTAAGTAACTAATTTATTGATTTATGGTGAAAGATTCACAAGTTGAAAGTTATTAATAAAATAAGATATAGTATTAATTTTATGACCAGACCTTCTCTTTTTATTAGTCTTTGTAATCCCAATATCTGAATATATATGCATAACTTCTTCTTTAGAATACTCACAGTACATCTTCCAATTATTGCTTTCTATAATAGAAATTATTCTTTCACTTTGTTCTCATTTTATTCTTTTTTTTATGCATACGGACCTTGGTCCCCATTATCTGTCATCCACTAGCTTCCTAAACAGTCACTACCAAAATTGAAATCTAGAATCAGACATAAGGCTAGTGCAGTTCTGTACATCTTGTAGCTGATTCGTTTCTTGCCTTCCTATTGGAGGGGTTGGTGTAGAAGTGGTTACATGGCTTGCGGATGTTAGTTGATGAACCTGTGGCTATGGGAGTGGATCTTATTTATGGAAAAATGAAGTATGGACATGATATTAGTCACATACTAGAATTGCATTTTCGACACTTTAGCTTGACAGTCTTGTAGTAATTATATATTTGGCTTGTCAATATAAATCGCTCTGTGGTTCTTATCAATCCGCCACCACCAAACCTACTTCTGTTATCATCTTTCTTGTATTTGAGATGGCCACCAATGGAGGTGCAAAGGTTCAAATCCTTCGTGTATACAAACAGTGCTTGTACTACCATGCAGTAGAAACTAGGGGCTACGTCCTGAATGGTTATGGTTGTTTTAAGGCCAATGGCCCGAACAGAACCACCGAGGCCATGGTGTGTGCTACATGCCACTTCCACCAAAACTTTAGAGGTGGACCTCTCTCTATGTAACAATACTCAAATTGAAAACAATCGCCACTCCCGACAACATGCCATGATGACCCTTCCTGCTCCACTCCCACAACTGCGAGTTCATCAACAAACATCCACTAGCCATGCACCTAATTTTGTACAGAGCCCTGTAATTCTTAATCTGCTCGCAAGGGCACAGGTTCATCAACAAGCATCTACTAGCCATGTACCTGATTCTCCATTCTGATTGGTACAAAAGTAGGTGCATGGCTAGTGAATGTTTGTTGATGAACTTGTGATTGTGGGAATTGTGCAGGAAGATCATCATGCCATGTTGTCAGGAGAAGTGGTTGTTTTCAATTTGAGTATTGTAACATAGAGTGAGGTACACCTCTAATGTTTCAGTAGAAGTGGCATGCAGCATACACCATGGCCTCGGTAGTTCTATTTGATCCACTAGCCAACCATCCAAGATGTAGCTCCTAGTTTCTGATGCCTGGTAGTGTTGGCACTCTTTCTACAAACAAAGGATTTCAACTTTGCACCTCATTGGTGGTCATCTCAAATGCAAGAAAGATAATAACAGAAGTAGGTTTTGGTGGTGGTGGATTGGAATGAACTGTTGAGTGGTTTATAATTACAAGCCAAACATATAATTAAAAAACTGAAAGGTTGTCAAGCCAAAGTGTTAAAAATTCAATTCTAGTATGTAACAAATATCATGTTCATACTTCTTTTTGCCATAAATAAGATCCCTCCACGTTACAATCTTTGATTATTTAAATGTGTATGTATATATTTTTATCTGTAGGCTTAGAATCGCAATACTTACAATTAGCAATTTAGACTAAAAAGTCAGTTATTGATTTTGATCAATAAATTACTGATGATGTACTTAATAATTTAATTTTTTTCAAGATTTGTTATATCTTTTTTAAACAAAATAAAATTTAATTTACGTCATTCTTTTCATATATTTTATACATAAGTTGAGTTTATCATAATGCAATTATATCTAATTATAACCATTGCATGACGATTAATAAGTAAGATTTTTATCGAAAGAAGATATATAACACTTTCATAATAATGTTATTAAATCTATGACATATAATTTAATTTATGTTATTTCCAGTTTTGGTATAATACTCTCTTTACTTGGTTAAAAAGGTTTGAGTCAAATTAAATGTTATATAAATCGGTACCTTAAATTTTCAAATTTAAGGTTGATTCAGTTGTTTCTTCTTTCCTTTTTGTAGTGGGTCGGCATTTTTTCTATCATTTTAAGATGGTCAATGAAGATGTATAACGTGAACCACTAAAAAAATCCTTTGTCATTAAATTAGTGTTAAAAAGTTTGATTTATTTAGGATGAAAAAGATCTGACTCTCAAAAAAATATGTTCAATGTTTATAATTACCAGTCATTCAACTCACAATGTATCCACTTTATGTATTTTCCATGTAGGTTCAAAACGAAAATCAGACCAAAGTTTCTTTTTGAATATCAAACCATACTATAGATTCAAATTTAAGTAATTATTTTATAGATTTATGGTGAAAGATTGACAAGTTGAAAGTTATTACTAGAATAAGATATAGTATTAATTTTGTGACCATCTATGAACTTTGACCATCTCTTTTTTATTAGTCTTTGTAATCCCAATATCTTAATATATATGCACACTTCTTCTTTGAATACTCACGCAACATTTTCCAATTGTTGCTTTCAGCAATAGAAATTATTCTTTCACTTTGTTCTCGTGTTATCCTTTTTCTAAACATACAGACCTCAGTCCCCTTTATCTGTCATCCACTTTCTTTCTAAACAGATAGTACCAAAATTGAAATAGAGAATTAGGTATAACGTCAATGCAGTTCTATGCGCCTTGTAGTTGATTTGTTTCATGCCTTCCAATTATAGGGGCTGGTGTAGAAATAGTTGCATATCTAGCGGATATTTGTTGATGAACTTGTTGCTATGAGAGTGGATCTTATTTATGGAAGAAAGAAGTATGGACATAATATCAGTCACATACTAGAATTGTATTTTTAACACTTTAGCTTGACAACATTGCAGTAATTAGATGTTTGGATTGTCATGTTAAACCAATTTGTGGTTCCTATCACTCCACCGCCACCGAGCCTACTTCTGTTATCATCTTTCTTGTATTTGAGACAGCCACCAATGGAGGTGCAAAAGTTGAAATCATTTGTGTGTACATAGAGTCCCTACACTACCATGCAACAGAAACAGGGGGCTACGTCCGGGATGGTTGTGGTCATTTTAAGGCGAGTGGCCCGAATGGAACCACCAAGGCTATGGTGTGTGCAGCATGCCACTGTCACCGAAACTTTAGAGGTGGACCTCCCTCTATGTTACAATCCTCAAACTGAAAATAGCCACCTCTTCTAATAATATAGCACGATGACCCTTCCTGCTCTACTCCCATAACCGCAAGTTAATCAGCAAACATCTATGAGCCATGCACTTACTTCTGCATCAAGCCTTATAATTCATGATCCCCTTGCGAAGGCACAGGTTCAAAAACAAACATCCATTTTCCTTGCAACTTCTGCACCAGCCCCTGCAATTGTAAAGCAAGAAATGAATCAGCCACATGGCATACAGAATTGCGCTAGCTTTATACCAGATTCTGTGTTCCAATTGGTACGAAAGTAGGTACTTGGCTAGTGGATGTTTGTTGATGAACTTGCAAATGTAGGAGTTGTGCAAAAAGGGTCATCGTGCCATGCTGTTGGGAAAGGTAGTTGTTTTCAGTTTGAGTATTGTAACATAGAGAGAGGTCCACCTCTAAAGTTTCGGTAGAAGTGGCATACAGCAACACCATGGCCTCGATGGTTCTATTTAAGCTACTAGCCTCAAATTGACCACAACCATCCAGGACATAGCCCTTAGTTTCTGCTGCATAGTGGTGCTACCACTCTTTGAACATATAAAGAATTTCAACCTTTGCACCTCCATTGGTGGCCATCTAAAATCCAAGAAAGATGATAACAGAATTGGTTTTGATGGTGGTGGATTGAAATGAACTGCTAAGTGGTTTATATTGACAAGCCAAACATCTAATTATTGAAAGGTTGTCAAGCTAAAGTGTTAAAAATTCAATTCTAGTATGTAACTAATATCATGTACATACTTCTTTTTGCCAAAAATAAGATCCATCCATGTTACAATCTTTGATTATTTAAATGTGTATGTACATATTTTTATATGTAGGCTTAGAATCGCAATACTTATAATTAGCAATTTAGACTAAAAGGGTGGTTGTTGATTAGTGATTGATAAATTACTAATCATGTACTTAATAATTAGGTTTTTTAAAAGATTTGTTATATCTTTATCAACCAAAATAAAATTTAATGTACGTCTTTCTTTCATATATTTTGCGCATAAGTTGAGTTTATCGTAATGCAATTATATCCAATTATAAACATAACATGACAATTAAATAGTATGATTTCTATCGGAAGAAGATATGTATCACTTTCATAATAATGTTATCAAATCTATGACATACAATTTAATTTATGTTATTTTCGATATTGGCATATTACTTTCTTTACTCGGTTAAAAGGCGTGAGTCAAATTAAATGTTATATATATCGAGACCTTGGATTTTCAAATTTAAGGTTAATTCAATTGTTTCTTCTTTTCTCTTTGTAATGGGTCAATATTTTTTCTATCATTTTAAGATGGTCAATTAATATGTATAATGCGAACCACTAAAAAAAATCCTCTATCGTTAAATTGGTTTTTAAAAGTTTCATTTTTTTGGGATATACTTAACCACATTAAAAATACAAAATGCAAAAGATCCAATTTTAAAAATAACTATATCATTCAATGTTTATAATTATCAGTCATTGAACTCATAATGTATCCACTTTATATATTTTCCATGTAGGTTCAAATGAAAATCCAAACAAAGTTTATTTTTGAATTTCAAATCATACTATAGATTCAAATTTAAGTAATTGTTTTATAAATTTATGGTGAAAGATTCACAAGTTGAAAGCTAATACTTGAATAAGATATAGTATTAAATTTTATAACCATCTATGAACTTTGACCATCTCATTTATTAGTCTTTGTAATCCTAGTATCAGAATATATATGCATAACTTCTTCTTTAGAATACTCACGGAACATCTTCCAATTATTGCTTTCTGCAATAGAAATTATTCTTTCACTTTGTTTTCGTGTTATCCTTTTTCTACGCATGCGTACCTCAGTCCCCTTTATCTGCCGTCTACTAGCTTCTTAAAGAGGCACTACCAAAATCGAAATGGAGAATCAAGTACAAGGCTAGTGCAGTTCTGTACACCTTGTGGTTGATTCGTTTCTTACATTCCTATTGCAAGGGCTAGTGTAGAAGTAGTTGTGTGGCTAGCGGATGTTTGTTGATGAACCTGTGGCTATGGGAGTGGATCTTATTTATGGAAAAAAGAAGTATGGATAAGATATTAGTCTCATACTAGAATTATATTTTTAACACTTTAGCTTGGGGATTAGAAGTTTGGCTTGTTAATATAAACTACTCTATGGTTCCTATCAACCCACCACCACCAAACCTACTTCTTTTATCATCTTTCTAATATTTGAGATGCTAGTAATGGTGGTGCAAAGGTTGAAATCCTTTGTGTGTACAAAGAGTGCCTACACTACCATGCTGCTGAAACTAAGGGTTACGTCCTGAATGGTTGTAGTCATTTTGAGGCCAGTGGCCTGAATGGAACCTCCAAGGCCATGATGTGTGATGCATGCTGTTGCCACCGAAACTTTTGAGGTGGACCTCCCTCTATGTTACATTACTCAAACTGAAATCAACCACCTCTCCCAACAACATGGCATGATAACCCTTTATTCCAAGCATCCAACCCATCCCATAATTCCAAGTTTAGCAACAAACATCCATGAGCCATGCACCTACTTCCATACTAAGCCCTACAATTCATGGTCCACTCGCAGAGGTACAGGTTCACCAACAAACATCTGTTTTTCATACAACAACTTCTGCACCAGCCCCTACAATAGTAAAGGAAGAAACGAATCAGCCACCTGGCGTACAGAATTGCACTAGCTTTGTACTAGATTCTATATTCCGATTGGTACAAAAGTAGGTACTTAGCTAGTGGATGTTTGTTAATGAACTTGCGATTGTGGAAGTTGTGCAAAAAGAGTTATTGTGCCTTGTTGTTGGGAGAGGTGGTTGTTTTCAGTTTGAGTATTATAATATAGAGGGAGGCCCATCTTTAAAGTTTTAGTAAAAGTGGCATGCAGCATACACCATGGCCTCGGTGGTTCTATTTGGGCTACTGGCCTCAAATTGACAACAACCATCCAAGACGTAGCCCCTAGTTTCTGTTGCATGGTAGTGCTGGCACTATTTGTACATACAGATGATTTCAACATTAGCATCTCCATTGGTTGCCATCTCAAATGCAAGAAAGATGATAACAAAAGTA
>JAGSPU010001412.1:0-24216 GCA_019321725.1 Paulownia fortunei
GCCAAAAGCCATATTTTTTTTATTACCATACTTTTTAGCAAGCCAACCACTCAATGGTATGAAAATAGCTACCGCTATCATATATTAACACTAATGATTACGAAGCATTAGCAGCAGTAATCTGCAAACTGTTTTTAATTTGTGGTAAAGCTGTCGTCACAATGGTACTATCTAACATCTCCATAAATAAGCTTAATCCCATTAACAACGCAATTGGTTTTTCGTTATTTTTCATTTAACCTTGTCTTTTATTTCGAAGCGCTACTACATCAGTTTCGCTTAGTTTATGAATAAAATCATAACATATAGTGTTTACATCGTGAACACTTATATTAGAAAGAAGACATCACAAATTATTGTGACGTCTCCTTTTGTCTAATTAATTTTTGGGCTACCTATCCCAATTTCTAATGATGGCATCCAATGCTTCATTGAGTTGCTGATATTGTTCTGCTGAACACTGATTCGCTATCTTCTGATTAAGATCAAGAATATGTTTCGAATTTTTTGGGTTGCTTCTTGCCCACTTTAGTTAAGTTAGGTGCATAAGCACTTTTATTTGCGGTCACTACGTTCTGCGTTCGATTAGACCTAAAGCAACGTATTTTTTAATAACGCGCGTCAATAGGCTACGCTGCACATGACGTTTATCAGCTAAAAACTGCTGACTAACACCTGGATTTTCTTGAATTGATAAAAAAACATTATAATCGGTCACATTGACAGATATTGTTTCTCCAAAATTGGCGTACTCTTGCATAAATAACTGATATAAATGACTTATTTTACGACCGGTTTCTTGTAATGCCATATTTAGTATTACCTTTTCAATTAGTTTTATTCATCATAACACGATGTGTTTACAATTTATACACTTTGTAAACATGTTAAATTGGTGTGTTTTTGTATAATCTAAACAAAGCTTGAGATTATTATGATAACGAATCAATTTTCTACTATATTAGACTACCAAATTGAGGTGCTCAGAAGTCAATAAATTGACTATTTTTATTCAGTTAATTAGGCGACATTTGAGATACGATTGCGATTATAAAAATTGATATACAACCAATGGCTGCTTGGACTTCAGTTAATGTTGGTATGCCTTCAGATACACCTCTTCACGCTTCAATATTGAATGAAACGCTTCCATACGGCCATTATCGTACGGATGGCCTTTGAGTGAATTGAATGTTTCAAGCCATAATTTTGGCATTTAATATTAAACTCAGCACTCGTGTATTGTGACCCCATATCTGAATGAATAATTAATGGCTTTCGATGCTTATCTAACGCCATCTGTAAGGCACTTGTGGCTAGCTCGGCTGTCATTGTATCGCCAATTTTATAGCCCAATACTTTTCTCTTCTCAGGATCCAAAACGGTCGCTAAATAGACCCATCTGTGATTAGTCAACTGAATATAAGTGATATCTGTTTGCCAAACACCGCTCAAATCATCCAAGTGTCTAATCAGATTGGGTTTTTGATCAACCGTCACAACAGTTTTGGGTTTGCGATAACGTTTTTGCATGCGGATTTAATCCCTAATTCACGCATCAATTTGAGTGTCATATACTCAGATACTTTCGGACCGTCGTTTTGTTGACTATAAGCAGCAATACGACGATAACCATAAAATTTAAAGGTTTTCCAAACGTCTAAAATATAAGGTTTCAGGGATTCTCTAAGCTTTTCTTGTCGACTGGGTTGCCAATGGCGCCAGTTGTAATAGGTACTAGGTTTGATTTAAGTGCACTTAAAATACGCACAAGCGCGTAGCCTTGTGCTAAAAATTGGTTAACGAGCGGCAATCCCACATTTGGACTATTTTTTGGCTAGTAAGATGGCCGCTCGCTTTAAAAATTTCGTTTTCTTCTTCTCAAAATAGCAAGACGCTTTTCTAATTGCTTGACATCCTTTAACGTCTTTTGACCGACCCTGAATCATGACTGGGGTAGCTTGCTTGACCCAAATAGCAATAGAATCTTTCGACGGACCAAATTCTTCTGCTAATGATTTAAGTGAACGGCCTTCTTGGTGAAGTTTAACCAATGAATCTTTGAAATCTGTGAATAACGAATTGACATAAAAATACTCCTATACTTTCATTTTACGGACTGAATAAAAATAGTCCATTTTTTTAGTATAAGAGCATCATGAACACCCGCTAATATAAGACATCTTGTGTAATCTTGTCCTCGATACCAGCCATTGTAAACTTTGAAATAGCTTTGATTAAATCCGATGGCTTTTTTTGTATGCATCACTTCATTGCCTTTTTGAATTTAAAAGGCCATATCCACATCGTTTTGCGTTGCCGCCATGATTTTACGATTAACTAGGGCTGCAATCACTGGATTGTTGATTTTATGGACTGCATTCACTGCCTTATCAGGTAATTTCATTGTCAAAGAATCCATCATACTATAATAGACATCAAAGGCGATCACTTTTTTAATTCTAGGTTCAAACGCAGCGGCCCGCATTGACAGATAACCACCTAAGGACATCCCCATCAAGTCAGCTTCCTCAATGTTATAATAATCAAGAACAGCCTTAACAGGAAGCTCCCATTGGTAAGTCATTGGCAAACCAGATTTTAGCGACATCCCCTGACCTGGCCCTCAAATAATACAAAATTGTATGACTTTAATGCTCCGATACAATGAGTCAATACCAAACGGATCAATTCCTCCAAGTAAGAATCAAAGCCACCGTGAAAGACCAAAGTTTTTGTAGCACCCACCTGACGGATAATTGCAACTGGTATTTTACCATGTTGATAAGGTATTGGTCAAACTCAATTTGAGATTTATCAATGGATTGATAATAATTTGACTTAAACAATGAGTAAGTTTGTGCTTTAATTGGATCATCTTCGCCGACAAAAAAATCTGCAAGTTGGTAGTAAGCAGAAGACAGTGTGTACTGCTTTGCATCATTAGCTTTCTGTCCTAATGCCATCCAAACCGAAATCCAGCTTTTAACATCAGTAATGTGCTTTGCAGCAGCATAGACATCAGCCTGAACCGTTTCATTTTCATAAAAAGGTTCAATGAATCGGTGATTTGAAAATTGAATTGTTTCGTCTGTATGATAATTCTGATACATATTGTATCCTCCTTTTCCTAAATAATACGATAACGAACTATTTAGATAAAAACGAGTTACAATCACGGGCAAATTGTTACATTCCCACCATTTTTGAAAGGATAAACGCTACTATGACAACTAGATTTGAAATCACTAACCAAGAAATTCAAACTGCCTTTTTAAATGTACTCAAGTCAACTGATTTTTCTAAATTAACCATCAATCAAATTTGTGACGAGGCTGGTATTAGTCGTATTACTTTTTATCGGCACTACGCTGACAAATACGATTTACTCTCCGCGATTAATACTACCCAAATCAACACGCTGAAAAAGTATATTCAAAATAGACTGCATCAAAAAGATATTTCAAAATGCCCTATTACAAATGACCGAATTTCTTGAGCATGATGCTGAAATAATGAAGCGACTCTTTGAAATAAAACATATTAACCATCAAGACAGTTTAGAATATAAACTCAAAACTTGTTGTATGACGAATTCTATGATTACATGCTTCAAGAACAGCAAATTGATATCATCAAAGCATGCCAGTAGCCTATTTTTCAGAATTATATGCTGCTAATGCAACGATTTTTATCAAATATATAGTCTTGATAAAGGACCAAATCCACAACTGATTACCGCTTTGAATCAATTGCAAAAATTTGTATTTGAGTTCTTAAAATCAGATTAGGACGTTATTGATAATAGTAAGACAAAAAAATCGTAGTAAAAACTACGACCTTAGCAATTATGCAACTTAACTAATCTAATGATTGCAAAATTATATCGTTCAACTAAGCTAATCAATGTACTAGCATAGGTTGGTGCAGTCGCATACCCTGCTGCTTGTAAGCCATTAGCCATCGCCACATAATTTTTGGCATTAATCACCCCGTTAGCAGCGTAGCGACTATTCGTCAATAAGAAATTCGTGTGGTCCTGAAACGAAGCCATCTGTGAACTATATGATCTAAATGGTGCCAAGACTGTCACCCACTTGCCATTCACATATTCAGACGTGTTCATGTTTACAATTGAACCTTGCCAGCCAGTCCCTTGCTTAATGCCAAATAAGTTATAATATGGTGCTGAAGCTAAAGTTGATTGCCCCCAGCCACTTTCAAGAATTGCCTGTGCCACTGTAACCGAGGCTAATACACCTGTCCCAGCTGTGGCAGCTTTTGCATCAGCCACAGCAGTATTTAGCCAAGCAGCTTGGGTAGCGCTCAATCCAGTAGTTAAAATACTTCCCCCTGTTGACGTTGCTACATTTGTAGTATTAGGAGTAGTAGTGGTAGCTGTTGTTGCAAGTAGTTTTTAATACTTGCCCGACATAAATTGTACTTGACAAATTCAAGCCATTTAAAGACAACAATGTATTAATATTTACTCCTAATTTCGCAGCAATGGCATAAAGTGTATCGCCAGAATTAACCTTATAACTACCGGTTGTTGTCGTTGTACTGGTACTGGTAGTTATTGTTGCCTTAGAAGTAGTGGTTGATGATTGATTAGCACTCGTAGTAATTTGGGAAACTTTCAAAACCTGCCCAATACGAATCGCATTGACATTGCTTATTTGATTTAAACTAGCAATTTGCGTAAGGCTCATATTATAGTTTGCAGCTATTTTAGAAAGTGTATCACCCGATTTAACTGTATAGGACGCTGTATTACTAGTACCAGTAGTTGTATTACTAGTACTAGTTGACGCGCTTGTTGCAGACTGAGCTGCGTAGTTGTTTGCGTCACTTTTAGGACTTGACCGACCTTGATCATGTTCACATTTGTTATGTTGTTTAGCGAAGCCAACTGTGCTACCGTCATTTTATTTGAACTAGCAATTTTGGAAAGTGTATCACCTGATTTAACTGTGTAAGTGCCTGTGTTAACCGACACTTTACTAGTGGTAATATTCGTCGCACTACTTTGGCTAGTCGTTGCACTTGTACCAGCTACTTTTTAATTTGACCAACACGAATAACATTAACATTACTTATTTGATTTAAAGTAGCAATCTGAGATACGCTCATACCATAGCTTGTGGCAATCTTTGATAATGAATCACCAGATTTAACCGTATATGTATTACTAGATTTTGTCGAAAAGTGGTTGATGCAGTCGTGCTAGATGTGGCTGGTTTATCTAATATTAACTTTTGCCCAGAATAAATAGTGTTTGAACTCAAATGATTTGTTAGCTTAATCTCATTAACACTTAAATTATTTTTTAATGCAATGCATATAAGGTATCACCCGTTTTGACATTATACGTTGTACTAGCAGAAACCTCAATTACCTGTCCACTAACAACTGAGGCCGCAACAGCACTTACTAACAAAGATTTTTTCATACATTCTTTCTCACTTTCAAGATCACTGGATAATTAAATTATAACATATTGATAAGAATGTTAAGAATTAATTAAGATTATAAACGACATTTTTGCTAACATTATAACTATAACCTGTCAAAAAAAAGCAAATCAGCATTAACTGATTCACTAAATTTGTCACATTCCTGCTATCTATTATGTCAATGATTGATGAATACATTACCATAGTGTGCCTGCCAAACCTAATTCTATTTAAGATGATTATTTCGTTGTGAACATTTGTTTCTGCGCAGTAAGCGTTTTGTAGATACCCCCAAAGAATAATCCTACCGTAAATCCAGAAATAATACCGTAAAAAATATTAAATTGCATTTGGTTATACAAAGCCGGGTGCATTGCCGTTAAAACATTCAAAAAATATTTTACGAAAAAGTTTGATAGCATGATCGTGATTGGCAATTTACTCCCCGCTTGGATTAACTGCCATTCTCGACATAAAATTTGCGATTCATATATAATAAATAGCTTAACAAGAATCCTGGAAGCAATGATACAATATAAAATCCCAAAATCACATCAGGATCTGCAAACTTTGTCACTACTGTATTAATCCCCACACAATGAAAATTAGTGGCATAATAACTGACTTTCCCAAAGAACTAGGACCATCATGCATTAATGCAGTTCCTCGTTTAACAAGTATGATTAGCACCACCCAAACCAGAAAGGTGTGTTGTGAATTATTGAAAAATAATTTCTAAAATATTGCCATGATAAAAACTCCTTTTGATCGTTTCAAGATTTCCAAAGCGATTTGTTCAATTTTTTGATCGTATACCTTTAGATTGTTTTACTTGAACACTGACTATCATAGTTGAAAAAAGTTTGCTGATGTTCATTTGCTGGTTAAGTGGTTCGAAAGCAACGATGAGCGGTTCGTGACGGAAGATAAGTGACTGTTCTAACTAACTCAATTAAAATAAAAAATCTCTGATGGCAACCAGAAAATTAGTCCATATTTCTGGTTAACATCAGAGAATGTCAAAAAATTAAAATATTTATAACGATGATTTCCTAGATACTAATTGATCGTATGAAACCAATTTCATGCACTTTGTTTCATCCATTTCAAAAATTGATAAAGAAGCATTGTCAGGATTTTGATGATAAGTGCCCGTAACACGTGTTGCCAATTTTCTAATGAGGGCACCGTGGGTTATAATCAAAATTTTGTCACCATCATGCGCTTTCGAATAAACATAATTGAATCCCTGATCCACTCTTTTCCAAAATTCTGAAGCATTCTCAGCTTCATGAGTTGGATCAACTAATTTGAATTGATTCATAATGTCATCTTCAGATTTGAATTTAGCTAGGTCACTATCATTGACAACCGATGACAACAGTTTATCATCATCCTCAAAAAGCTGTGATAGCATGTTGAGATGGTCACCTTCAAATGAGCAAAGAATTGTTCTCTAAAGTTAGGCACTATTTCTAACTCATCCATCATCTTGTCATGCCTAACAGATAATACTATATCTGCCGTTCCCTTGGCGCGACCTAAATCACTGCTATAAACTTTTGAAAACGGTAAATTTTTTAGACCGTCACCTAAAATAGCTGCTTGATTGACACCAGCTTTAGTAAGTAACGAGTCAGACCAGCCTTGAATTTTTTGACAGGTATTAAAATATGTCTCACCATGTCTAACTAAGTATAATTTAATGTTTTGTGTCATGATTACTAACCACGGCAACTTCTAATCTGCATGGCATGAACAAAATCGTCCGTAAACACGCCTGCCACGCCAAGATCAATTAATTTAGCAAGCTCGCCGTCTTCATTTACAGTCCATACTCGCTGTATAACATCACCGTCTTGCACGCCTTCAAGACCTGGATGTAAAGCATTTAAATGATGCGCTTGCATGAAATGGAAAAAATCATTTACTGGTTGCTCACTTAAATAAGCTAAATTTAAGGTTTGGTCAATGGCATACAGTCGATCTAAAGTGTCAATGTTAAAGGACGAAAAAATCACCGGTTGGTCAAAGTGGAAATGAGGGATTGTATTCAAAACAATTTTTTCAATACCTGAATAGTCAAAGTTATCCGTTTTTAATTCAATATTCAACTGTATTTGTGTATCACTAAACACTGCTAAAACGTCATCAAGTGTCGGATGCCTTCATTTTCTTGCACTAATTGCTGTTCACGATTCACATCATTGATTAGTTGAAAGCTTTTTAATTCCTCATAGTTAAAATCTTTGATGTATCCTGATCCATTTGTCGTTCGATCTATTTTTTCATCGTGCATGATAACAGGTATGAGATCTTTGGTTAAATGCACGTCAAACTCTACTGCCTCACCATGGTCTGCCAAATACTTGAATCCTGACATGCTGTTCTCAATGTATTTTTCAGGAATACCACGATGACCAAAAACTGTCGTCGTCATTCTTTATTCACCTGCTTGCTCATTAGCTTGTTTGATATCAGATGTGGTTTGTTTTTCTGCTTTGCTGAGTTCTGAATCAACATCCTTACCATTAATCACATTTTCCATTGCGTTTTGGGTGTTAACACGCTCCTTTGGCATAGCAGTGATCAATGCGCCTTTACTTGCTGCATTAATTTTGTAGCTTTCAATTGGTTGACTGGTGCCGCTAAAATAGGTGTCTCTTTGAAGGCATCTTTCAATTGTTTTGTGTCATATGATTTAGTGTTAACCGCAAAGTAACCAGTGTCGATAGACCATTGTGCCTGTTCTTTAGCTGATGTCGCAAACTTCAAAAATTCAAAAGCACCTTTCTGAACCTTAGTAGATTTTCCTTTTGACATCCAGATACTTGCTCCACCAATTACAACACCATTAGCTTTTGTACCTTCTGGTCTTGGTAAATAGGTCACACCAACATTGAACTTAGCATCTTTTTTGATGTTGCCAAAGAGATGCTGATGAATTCATAAACATATCAATTTGCCCGGATGTGAACGCTGATAACTCAGTATCGCCGGCGTTTGCACCTGTACCGTAATCAACTAATGTACCAGCACTTGCATTAGTCTTGATCCAGTTCATAATATTTTTTCCGGCTTTATTATTGAAAGTTGCTTTAGTAGCGGTCTTTTTACGACCGTTGCCATTATTAACAAGTGTCTGTTTTGATTGCCAGTAATTCTTCAAAGGTCCACCCATAAGGTAAAATAGACAACTTCGCACTACCGGTCTTCTCTTTCAACTTTTTAGCCGCAGCAGTGACTTGTTCATAGGTTGGACTAGTTGGTAGATCGTCAATTCCAGCTGCCTTGAAGGCATCTTTTTGTAATACAATACTGGCGCACTTGAATAAAAGGCATTGAATATAACTTACCATTGATAGTATAGTAGTTCAAAATATTTTTTCTAAGATTTTTCGTGCTATATTTATATTTTTTAATGAGCGTCTGCATTGGCTCAATCATGCCCGAAGTAGAGAGTTGTTTCGTAGAAATTTCGTTCGATTGAAACAAATCAGGTGCTTTACTGGTACCACCCACCGATAAAAACTTTGTAGCGCTTCAACATACTGTCCTTGAAATTCTGGTGTCACCTTGTATTTGGTCTGTGAAGCGTTAAAATCATTCACAATGCGCTCAATAGCTTGTTGATTCTGACCCGTCATAGAATGCCAAAAGACAATATTTTGACGTTTTGAATCAGCAGCATGCACCTGAACCATTGGAACAACAGCACTCAAACCAATTGTGGTCAACGCAACGTATTGGCTACATTTTTAAACATTATTTTTCTCCTATTCTCATTCTCGTTCAACTAAAACCTAAAACAAACTTTATTTAATAACGCCATTTGTTAAACCTTTTTTAAAGTATTTTTGCCCTAAAAAGATGATTAACAATGTTGGAATAACAGACACTATTGTTGCTGCCATAATTAATCCCCAATGCTGGCGGTATCTTGTGATCGCAATTGTCTTAATCCAATTTGCACAGTTCTCACATTATCATTAGTTGTGGCGATCAATGGCCACAAATACATATTCCAATTAGTCAAAAAACTATATAAAGCAAAAGTAATAATGCTAACTTTTGTATAAGGCATGACTACCCGTGTTGCAAATTGAAAATGGCTCAGCCCCTCAATGTCACTTAATTGCTTTAATGCTGTTGGAATTTGTTCAAAACTCGTCTTCATCATAAAGGTACCAAATGCTGAGGCTAAAAATGGCAATCCTATCGCAGCGTAGGTATTTAACAAATTCAAATCACGCATTGTTGCAAAATTAGGAATAATTTGAGCCTCAAACGGCAACATCATTGTACTTAAGAATAAAATAAATGCCGCCTTTTTGAATCTAAATTCCAAAAATACAAACGCATACGCAGCCATGATTGATAATATAACTTGACCAATCATAACCGAACCTGAAATGATAAAACTATGCCATAGAAACTTTGTCATCGATGTGCTTGTAAATACTTTGACATAGTTCGCAAATTCTAAGTGATCAGGTAACAAATGTCCTTGTGCAATTGACTGACTAGATGACAAACTTAGAGAAATACCCACAAATAATGGCAACAACAATAATAGTGTTAGCACAATAAGTGTTGCTAAACGAAACCCTTTTTTTAAGTTACTCGTTTGCATAATTTGCTCCTTTTCTGTTTTCACGTAAAACTGAATCATAGTAAAGAGCATGATAATAATTGTCAAAATACTGACTGTGCGCTGCACGACCAACGCTATGATTAACAAACGCATCTTGATAAATAGCATATACTAACAAGTTAGTATGATAATCAGGACCGCCAGATGTCAAAATATCAACCTGACCAAACGTCTGAAAAGCATTAATTAAAGTAACTACCGTAACAAAGAAGATAGTTGGGCTGGTCGCCGGAATCGTGATTTTTCGTAATCTCATTAGCCATGATGCACCATCTAAATCAGCTACTTGATACAAATCCTGAGGTATGGCTTGATTGCACCCAGCAAGATTAGGAATGCAAAACCAAGGTTCATCCAAACTGTTGTGCCGATAATTGCCACTAATGACCATGTAGGATCTGATAGAAATTGATTTGTGGTAAATGTAAAAAATGTCAATATTTTTACTAAACATACCAATCTGTGGGTTAAACATAAAGAGCCAAAGTATCGATGCAAACTGTTACAGAAACACCCATAGTTGACGAAAACATTGTTCTAAACACAGCAATACCATAATTTTTTGACTTGCACTCATTGCCATCAAATATGCAGCACTAACGTCAATAGTGTTGAAAAGAAGACAAATAAGTGTAATCGTAAAGGATGTCATAAAGCTATCGGATGTAAACAAATTTGAAAAATTTTTAAATCCAATAAATTTATTGATTACCCATTAAATCTGTTAATTGTGTACTTAAGAAAAATGTTTTTAACATCGGATAAAAACAAAAATACCCAGAATGATAAACGATGGCAGTAACAATAACCATCCTAATGCTGATTGGTTACGAAATTTCAAATTGCTTGCTTTTTTATAATATAATAATCCAATTTTGTAAAACGAAATATCTAAATTACTGTCGATACTGATTTTCCAGTATTAAGCAGTTGACCACTCGGCGTGAAGATTAGTGCTCTATCTAGCAAAACATTGAAAGTCACTACATCCCCCAAAGTCAAATTCAGTTGTTCGCTAACTTTGATTCTCACGGAAGTACTTTGTCTAATATTTACCTCAATATTGGTTCCATCACCCAAGGCTCTATATGAGTCAGCTCTCCCCGCAAAGCACCATTTTCACTGATGACAATATTTTCCGGCCGAACGCCCAATATTATTGACCCTCATCAATATCAACATTGGTTGGCATCTCAAACTGGTCGTTTAGTGAAAGCTATTTTGTCTCATTTTCACGTCTAATAAATTAATGGAGGGCGATCCGAAAAATCAGCAACAAAAGTATTAGCTGGCGCATTATAAAGTTCTAACGGCGAACCAATTTGTTCGATTTTACCTTTGTTCAAAACCATTACTTGATCGCCCATTGTCATTGCTTCAGTTTGATCGTGTGTGACATAAATAACAGTGATACCCAGTTGTTGCTGTAAAGCCCTTATTTCTTTTCTCATCTCTGCCCGAAGTTTTGCATCCAAATTTGACAATGTTCATCCATTAAAATAATTTGTGCATCTGAAACAGTGCACGAGCTAAAGAAACACGCTGCCGTTGGCCACCGGATAAGTTGCCCGGTTTTTTATTTTTATATTCTTCTAAATGAACTAGATTTAAAACATCATTTAATTTTTGTTGTTGAAAATCTTTTGCAGTATGTCTAGCCGCCAAGCCAAAGACAATATTCTCAGCCACCGTAAGATTAGCATTAACGCATAGTTTTGAAAAACCATTGATAAATTACGGTCTTTTGGCGGTAACTGAGTGACATCTTTTTCATTAATCACAACAGCACCATCGTTTATCGGAATAAACCCTGCAATAGCATTCAAAATAGTGCTTTTCCCCGAGCCAGATGCGCCCACCAGTAATGTAAAACTGTCCATTTTCGATTGTTTGCATTAATATCAGTTAAAACTTCTTCGCCGTTATCGTACTTCTTTTTCAAATGTCTCAATTCAATCGTCATGTATAGCTGTACTCTTTCAATGCCCATCGATGTCATTATTATTATTGTTGTTAACAAAATTATTGTAACAATCTGATGTAAACTCGTCATAACGATGGCGTAAAGATTAAAAAAGCGTTATATGAGCGAATAATCACCGTCATATAGCACTTTTTTATCTATACATCAATCTATTAATTAAAAAATAATGAATTTCTCTTGACACTTTTACAAGTAACAATATATAAAACGCAATATTTTTCCTTAAAAAAGTTTTGTTGTGATTTCTACTTTCTTAACATAGCCCCAACATTTGTCTCTATGCATTGAAAATCTAATCCTTGATATAAATTAAATGCTGCGGCAGCTTTTTGATTTTGAACACAGTGAGAGAGCCGTTTGACGTGCTTAGCAACCAAATCATTAAAAATGGCTGTTACTAGTTGCTTAGCTCCACCCTGCCGTAAAAATTTTGGCTGTGTACCGAGAAAATCTAGATGTGCCATCTCACCACTCTGATCAATATCGACAATCGCGTAACTGACAATGTCCATTTTGTTCGTGCAGAAACATACAAAATGGTACGGTGACAGGTTTTTGTAATAGCGTATCCATCTCTCTGGGGATGATGAAAGACACAGTTATGAATATCATTTAACTCATTTGCAACATCAGCTTTGATTGTTTCTTGATAAAAAGAGACATTTCCAGAAACCACATTTTGCGGTAGATCTATAAGTGATTTGCACCATAAATTTTCTGTCGTAAAATCAGCTTGTAGCATTTTTAACTGTTCGAATAACCAAGTATCAGTTGGCTTAAAGAAAAATTGGGCTGTGCAGACGCAACTTTGTTTTCTAAATAATAATCAAACAAATGTTGACGAACCGAATCATCGTACGGCAATGTCAGTCCCATACCTCGTCAATTAAATTGTCACCGCTACTGTACCTATCAACAATTAATGCGCCAACTATATCCCCATTCTGATTTAATTTGAGGCATGAGTTATCAATATCAATCGTTTTCAGATCTTGCGTAATCTCTTGCGCTTCATCAGCAATCATGACGCACGTTTGTCTCTGATCAAGGTTAGCTGCCACTAAAAACTGACTTAATCTAGAATAGTTGACATCACTTAACACGCTGTTTCTCCTAATTTATAACCCCGTCTGAAACGCCGCAAACCTGATTTGTTTTCAATTGCTAAAGGTTGCACTTACCGTGCCAATTCACCTTATAAAAATAGTGCAATCAAAGCAAGAAATGCGGGTAATCCTTGCATCACAATAATTTTTCTTGCTGCTGTCAAACTACCATAGATGGCAGCCAATAGCACAAATACCATTTCTAATTTTAACATCAGTAGTTGTTGTGGCCCAGTCAAAAGCAATAATGTGGCAATAATTAATGCGCCAAACAAACCATTGTATATGCCTTGATAGCTAATAATGTTTTAACTTCTGGTATTTTGACAAACGATTCATCTAGTTCAAATGCATTCGCTTGCTGCTGTGCTGACCCAAACATTTCTAGCAACATAATGCCGATTGCCTCAATACTGACAAGCACTACTAAAATATATCCAATCATAATTTTCTCCTCTGTTCAATATAAAACATCATCACTAGCCATCTCAATCATCCTTATGATTTCGCGTTGCAATCATTTTCTGAAGTGTTTCGTTTAATGCTTGGTTTTCCTTAATCATTTCAGTCCACAGAACTTGTGCTATTAGCAATCCAATTCATCTCGAATAACAGCAACATCGGATAAGATTTCTTCAAAAATATCTTTTTTTGAATCTGCTATCTTTAAAGATTTCACTCGTCGATCCAACTCACTAGGTATTTTGATTAACCATTCTTTTTGGACTAATCTATCAATAACTGGTGTTAGCGTATTACTCGATAACTCTAATTTATTACCAATGTCCATCAACTTAGCCGATCCATTTTTGTAGATGATCAGCAATGACATATACTGCAAATAGGATAAGTCATATTCTGCTAAAACATCCCCGTAAAGCCGATGAAAATAGCGATTCGTATTATATATCGACAAACATAATTCGTCGTCAATTCGTTTGATCAACCATACCAGAAATCCTCTTCAACTATTATATCGTGCACGATATAAATTAGCAATTAAATTTTGATCCTTTACAACTTGGCGTTTCGGTTTATTAAAGTTAATTTAATCTAGTTATTGTTTACTTATAGTAAGTAAACAGTAAAAGGAGTTATTATGGCAACGATATTTCAACATGGTACGTTAGAACTCATTATGAACGGTCTTTATGATGGTACCACCTCTTTGGCCACTATTTTAGATAACGGCGATTTTGGTATCGGCACTTTGGACCGCCTAAATGGCGAGGCTGACAATAATGAATGGCAAAGTATACCAAACTAATGCCGTGGCATCACACAAGAAATTCGAAAACTGGAGCTCACAACACCGTTCTCATCATCTCATTTGAAGCAAGTAACAATCGTTTTGTTCAGGAACCAAAGCTGTCTTTCTCCGGACTTGAAACATTAAACCACTATGTCTCCCAAAATGTACCAAACAGCCTGCGATTAAACGGTTTCTTTAAATCATTAAAAGTCAGAGTAGCGCCAAAAACAAGCAAAGCTTATCCAGACTTCCTATCAGTAAGTGCGATCAGCCTACTTTTGAATATCAAAATATTGAAGGCACTTTAATTGGCGATTTTGTCCAGACATATATACAGGTGTCATGGCAAACGGAGCATTTACATTTTGAGTAACGACTTCACCATAGGCGGTCATGTATTAGACTTCTCTGCTGGAGCATTTGAGTGGTACCGTTGATACTTTTGATACAGTTAAAATACAATGCCGATTCATAATGATTCGTTTATGTCTCACAAGTCAAATATTTCGACATTCGACAAGCAATTGCAAAGGCTGAGGGCGAATAAAAAAAGGAATTGCCACAAGTGCAATTCCCTTTTCAGTAAGACTAAATCATTTCTTCAATGTGAATTTTTAGCTGTTTCAAGTAACTTCCAATACAGCTTGCGTATGATTAAGCATCTCTGACATCAGGACATAATCATCTTCACGAATACTTCTTTCAAACGTTTCAAACTCATAGTACATACGGTGTTTGGCTGTGTGTAATGTCTCGTCTGGCTTTCAGGACCCACTAATGAAATATCAGCGAGCTCATTTGAATGGACTCTCAATTTTAATATACCCTTGCTCACCTTCATTACGCTGTTAGATTGTTGGATTGAAACAATCTCCTTGCCAGCAAACGCAGAACCAATGGCCTCATGATATTTGAGCGTTAGAATGCCAGAAGTATCAACCCCTTTTGCCATATAGGTAAATAGCGTATCGCTTCTGGCTTTCCAAAGAGGCCAACTAACACATGAATATTATAGATATTTAAATCTTGTAATGCGCCCCCGCCACGATTCGGATCAAACGCTGGTAAGATTCCCTTGCTTAAAGGCATCGTAACGAGATGAATACTGAGAATAATTCAAAAAACTAAAATGGATCGGTGCTATTTTTGGAATCCAACTCTTGAGCATGCTAAAGTTTGGTGAATACTGATTACTAATCGCTTCATACAAATGACGGTGCTTAACCAAAGCAAGTGCTTTTAAAGTTTCAAATTGATCTAGTGTTTGCACAAAAGGTTTTTCAACAATAACATGTTTTCCAGCCTCTAATCCCCTTTTGGCATACTCAAAATGTAAATCATTTGGCAATGCAATATAAAGCGTATCAATATTTCTCATTTTCTAGTAACTGATCATAGTCGGTGAAAACACGAATCAATATGATTTGCCAGCTGCATACGCTTCAATTTATCTAGACTTTTTTCTCTACCGTAAATCGCAGTTAAGTGAATTGCGGGTAGATCACGATAAATTGAAATAAATCATCCACAATTTTACCTGACCCAATAATTGCTAAATTCATAGAAACCACCTTTCTCTGCTTTCAGACTCATCCCAAAATGAAATGGCTATTCATTAATTTCTGCAAAATGCCAACTATTTTCTTGGAGTATTTTTTAAATATATCTAATCGTTAACTTAAAGTCAATCAAACTGTTTTTAGAGCGCCTTTACAAGCTAAATCTTGCATACTTGAGGTATAGCCATTATAATTTCATATAGGTACTTTTAGTAACATAAGGTATTATAAATACCAAAAATTGATGATAAGGTGATACGATTGTCAAAAATTACTCGAAGGAAAACGGCATTTGCCCGTAGCAACCACGATTGACTTATTAAGTAGCAAGTGGAAAGTTCTAATCATCCGCGATTTACTACCTGGTACAAACGCTTTACGCAATTAAAAACAAGTGTAGCTGGCATTAGTCAAAAAATGTTAACTCAAAGTTTGCGCGAAATGGAGCATGATGGATTAGTTGTTCGACAATTTTTCCTGTCGTACCGCTTAAAGTCGAATATAGTTTATCAAAACTTGGTCGAAGTATGGAACCAGTCATTAATTCGATGGCAGAATGGGAAATTTTTATTTTGATCAAAATCCAGATAAACGCAAAGACTACCCAAATAAAACACTAATTAATCAATATTTTGAGATAAACAGAACCGATAGCATTGAATGTCAAGCTATCGGGTTCTGTTTATTTGACTAGTTGTTTCACTTGATAGTCGCAAAAACCAACAGTCCAACCAATTTGCTCATTAGCTGCAAGTGTCATTTGTAAAAATCCAGTTGCTTCAAGTTCACGGGCACGCTTTAAGGCCCAGCATCTCTTACTTGAAGAGATGAGCCAGTTAGCGCAGTAATCAAAACTGTTTGGCAGCACTATCTCCAGCCACTAAACAGTCGTAGCTTCGTTACCTATTTTGCCTGTTGCTAATGTACTAGCAAAAATTAGTATTAAACGCTTTCAATACCGTACTTTCGGTAAAAGAGCCTGCAATTGTTCAGCCGCAGAACTGTCAGCCGGCACGACTAATCCATCCCATGTTTCAAAATTCAGAGGATTTGAATATCGACTACAACTTTACCTTCAGTCTTTTTGATATTTTTCAGCAATTGTTGCCAAAGCAGGATATGCACTGCCAAAATAACCAGTTCACCCAAATCACTTGTTTCTGAACTTGAGTCTAAAAGTGTGATTTGATGATCGCCATTGGCCAAATTTTTAGCAATGGCTGTCCATATTACCTTTCCAAAAATCGTAATATCCATGATACATACTCTCTTTTATTTAATTTATCTTACATTGATAACTATAATCTAGTTTGGCCCTAAATGGAAGTAGGCAGTTAAAAGTGTTTTAGTATATTTAAGATAACTATAGTAATTACTTATATTATCACTCAAAGTATGATTGATTTTAACCTTTAAGAGCAGTCGTCAAGTCATTTATTTCTTCAACAGCAGACAAACGAAACTCTTAAAAATGAATTGTCTGTCGTGGTCCTACCAAAAAAACGATCGGAATGGAATATTCTGATGCCATTATCTAAACATAATTTTTTCAAGCTCATCACCGCGCTGTTTACTTTTTAAGTGTATGGTCGGAAAAAACTTGTGGCATTGTACGCATTAACTTGTTGTTCAAATAACACGATAAAATTTGATTTGCGACCAATAGTTTATTTATTACGATGCATAATTTATTTGCTGTGCATTTTCTAAGGCCTCTGCAACAATTGCCGCATCCAGTGCAGAAGTTTTAACAGTACTGTTAAACATTGCTAATTCAATCTGCAATTTGTATCGATCGGGCACAACGCATAAATGCTACCCGAAGTCCAGAAGCAAAGGCTTCGACATGCTGCATATATATACACTGTTTTCCGGAACTAATTCACTTAATTTAATCAGAGGTACTTCACGAAATAAATTTAGAAAGTTGGCATAGTCATCTTCGATGAAAGTCAAATCATACTGTTTAATAATCGTAGCAATTTCTTTACGACGTGACAAAGTATTATCTCTGCTGTGGGATTGTTACAATCAGGCATTAAATAAATACCTTTAATCACATCGTTTTGCAAGCTTTTAACATTAAGTCAGACCGAATACCATCATTGTCCGAAGAAATCGGAATTAACTTGACTCCTCGTAATCTGCATAGCTCAATGAAGTTAACATATGTGAATTGGTCAACTATTATCTATCTCCTGGATTAAAAAGACCCAGTAAAGTTATTGTCAGCGCATTTTGGCCACCGGAAGCAATCAATGTGTTCTGCTGATTAACGTTCATACCTATCTCACGTAGATACCGCGTTGCGGTCTTTTTGTGCCGCGGCATACCGGTTGGATGCTCATAATTTAATAGCTCGGCAAATTTTTTCTGCTTTGCGATGTTAATAATCGTGGACTGGAGGCGCCATTTTCTGACTCAAAGGAGGAGACAAAACCAAGTTCTTGAATATTTTTGTTGTCTTGATGTGTAATTGTTAGCATCAGTTTTGACGTTTGGAGAAACGTAAGTGCCTTTACCAACAACCCCATAGGTCAACCCCTCGGCTGACTTAGTTTATAGGCCCTCGTTATTGTTGTAAAACTACATCCAAGTAGTCCGCAAGTTCTCTTTGTGGGGGTAGTTTGTTCCTGGTAAAAGTAGACCATTATTAATATCTGCCCGCATCTGTCTTGCCAGACCCTGATAGTAAAGGTCTTGTTAACGTTGCTTAAACGGTTCCAACTTAAAGGATAATTAGAAAAAAGATTAATTGACATCATTGTCCTCTCAAAAACATTGTAATGAATACAATTATATCAATAAATGTATTCAAATAAATGATAAAATCATCTTACTATCATGAAAGAGTTTTTATGTCTAAACACGAAGTAATTTCATTTTGCACTGAAAAACAATTCCCATTATGACTGGTTTCATATTTTTAGGAATTGCTTATGGCTTATATATGCACCAGCAAGGATTCAACGTTATTTATCCAACTGTCATGGCAATGACATTTTTGGCGGTTCAGTTGAATTCATCATTGCCAATCTGTACGCGAACCATTCAATCCGTGGCCAGTGTTTTGGCTAACACTAATTGTAAACTCGCGGCACCTATTCTACGGCATTTCAATGCTAGAAAAATATCGAAATGCGGGTCGTCAGAAAAAGGTATTAATTTTTGGATTATGCGACGAAACATTTTCAATTAATTATGCTATCAAGTTACAAAGCAATGTCAATGCGATCACATCTCTATTTTGATGTCACTTTATTAAACTATTTTTACTGGTTTTAGGTGCCTTTCTGGGTGGTCTGCTTGGACAACTGGTGTCGTAAAAATTAGAAGGATTATCCTTTGTGCTCACAGCATTGTTTTTAGTTTTGTTTGTGGAGCAATTGCAACGTGAACAAAGCCATTTCAGCTCAATTAGCGCCATTATTACTGCGCTCACAGCGTTACTAATATTTGGTCATAACAACTTGTTTTTGCCAATTAGTATGCTGTTAGTTGTTTTCATTTTTAGCATCAGAGAGCATTTTGGAGTAAGTAAATGACAATTTTAGAACAAATTATAACTATTGGTATCGCCGCGGTCGTCACCATGCTAACACGATTTCTGCCATTCTGGCTTTATCCTAATGATCAAAAACACCCAAATATATTCATCTGTTAGGTAATTTTTTACCTCCAGCAATTTTAGTATACTAGTCATTTATTGCTATAGCGACACCTTGACTTCAGTTAATCTAGCAACTTATTTGAGTGTGTTGCTGGAATAATTACAGTTTTCTTACAGTTATGGCGAAAAAATATGTTGCTATCCATTTTTTGCGGCACATTTTGCTATATTAATTTTGTTGGCATTGTTTTAATTTACAACAGCCTAGCACAGTGACGACTTTTGCTGTTTTCCCTTCTTTTGGCTAATAATCAAGATGATTAACATTTTTAAAAACAAAATTCAAATAAAAACTAAACAATTAGTCCTTATAGTATGAATCATGCATCAACACAAGTCGTGCTGATGCAACGCAAATACCACTGATGACACTATTAAGGAGACTAATTATGTTAACTTTAGAAACAGCCACACCAACCTATCAAGACATTTTTGAAATCAAAAAATGGTCAAACTTACCTAGAATTACTACCACAATCGCAAAAATCACCTCTGGACAATCTTTTCTGTTACCGACAAAATGGGACTGCCAGTATGGTTATTGATATACGACTCACGGAAATGATTGATCCAAAAATTTTACAGTCGGCACTGAATTTATCACTTCAGCGCATCCCTACCTCACAAGTAAATTAGTCGAAAAAAATGCCAACTATTTTTTAAGTTTATAATGACAAACCAATCATCATAAGCGAAACTGCTGAATTACGCGCCCCTTAGGTAGTTTGCTCGTCAACGAACACTTGATTGATGTCACTTACTCAAAAAATACATTGTTTGTTGCTTATCATCATGCCATAGCTGATGGCAGAGGTATTATGCCATTTGTCAACACCTTGTTATACTACTATTTTTGGTACGAAAACACAGGTTTGGCCAAAAGTCGATGGTGTTAACTTAATCAGTGATACTATGAAACAAATGAAATGTCCGAACCCTTTGAAAATCTTAAAAAGAAATGACAAATCGCCAAGACACACCTAATTTGCAACATGACGGTTATCAATTATTAGAAACACACAATTCGAAAGATTCAGCCACCAGTTATCGTTACGAAATCGTAATTGACCAAGCTAGTTTCATGAAATTTGCTAAAGCTCATAACGCTAGTCCGGCAATTGCTGTTGCAATCATGATTGCCCAAGCCATTCAAAAAATCCTACCCTAACTTTAATCTACCGATTATTGCTCATATGGCTAGTGATTTGAGATTAGGCACTACAAATCAGAACACTTTCAGAAAACTGTGTCGGCAGTATTGTCTTACCAGTCAACCAATCAATCGAATCAGATGCACAATTTACAGATGTAGCCACAACATTTAGACAAATTATTAAGGAGAGCAAGCAGCCAGAGGCACTACGTAGTAGCATTATGCAAATGATTAATTGTTTGATAAGTTGAATTCGCTACCTACGCTAAAAGACCAAGCAACAAATGCTAGCTTCTTTGACAACTTACTCTTAAATACATTTATCATAACTATTCAGGACAGACAAAATTGGGTCCCTTTGAACGCTACATCAAAATGCATACGTATATGAGCGGCACAACCGGTCTATCAATTGAAATGTTAGCTGTAAATGGTGCAATATCAGTTGACATGTTGCAAAGTTTGAAAGTGATGTTTATGCCAATACATTTACTCAGATATTATCTGATCATGCTATTGCGTATCATTTTAATCAACCTACAGTTTTCACAACACCAAAAGATAATATTTAAGTATACATTTTTGCCATTAAGACAATCAAAAACACGCGTTGAAACAAAACAACGCGCGTTTTTATTTTAAACAACAAACGTATCAAATAATTTTTGAGCTTCGGGATGCTCATTAATAGCATTTCAGGATGCCATTGAACAGCATAAATACGACGTGATTCATCTGAAAAAGCTTCAACAACATTCGGTACTAACTGCATCAAGTTGTAAACCGTCACCTAACTTTTTGACAGCCTGATGGTGAAATGAGTAACAAGTGATTGATCATCTAAAAAGCTTTGCAACCAACTCACACGTTTCAAGATTAAACGGTGTGTCGGCGTGTACCACTTGGTAGGATATTGATTGTGTCTAACGTTCAAATCTTGATATTGGCTGTTTAAATCCTGATAAAGCGTACCACCAAGCGCGACATTGATAATTTGTAATCCACGCAAATCCTAAAATTGGTTTTCCTTGTTTGATTGCTCTCAAAACCAAAGCCACTTCAAAGGCATCTCGATCACTATCAGTTTCGTGAAGATTGATTGAGGATCTTCGCCAAATAGAAAGGTGACACATCTTGACCACCTGCTAACACCACCGCATCGACACTATCAATATAATTTTTAGCCAACTTTGGTCACCAATTGGTAAAACAATTGGGAGTGCGTGAGCATTTGTGATACATCAATATAATTTTTTTTGAATGTAATCGACATAATTAGTGCCAAAATGCGAATTTGGATGAAGAAGATTATTACTGGAATGCCAATTTTTTTCATGGTTGCCTCACTTTGCATATTTATAATTTTGATAGCCAATCAATGGATAGTTCAGGTTTTTAATCGACGACTTTAGTAGGTGCACATTAGCGACTTGATAAAGTGGCGTCACGCCGTTAACTCATTATTGCGTTTGGCTGCCAGTTTTTCCAATTTGATAACGAGCATCATTTGCTTCATGCTGATCAGATATTTTGTCGATTATTTTTCATATTCTGGATTTGACCAATTCGTAAAATTAATAGCGCCCTTAGAATAAGCAATATCTAAAAGTCAATAGGATCATTATAATCAGTTGACCAAGTTAACGTTCCTGCTTGAAAATTATGGCTCTCAAATGCTGAAATCTCAGCATTCAAAGGCAACTGTTTCAAATTAATTGTCACATCTGGCAAAGTAGCCTCGATACTTTGCTTTAAGTATACACCTAATGCTTTGTAAGCATCGGTGTCAGCAGTATTTAAGGTAATACTTATCTTTTTTGATTGAGCTCAGTTTGTGCCTTTTGAGATATGATTGTGCTAACTTTTTATCGTAAGGCAATGAGAGACCATCGTTGAAATCTTTACCTTTAATGGTCACTTCACCGCTCGGTACAATTGATTTGGCAGGTGTTGAACCATCTCCCAAAGCTGATTTTGTCAATTCTTGACGATTAATAGCCAAACTCAAAAGCGCGTTTAAGATTAGTATTGCTAACAGTTTTTATCGAAGCGTTCCAAACAATAAACGCAACACGACCTTTTTGAGTAGATTTAATATCTGAAGCGTGTGTTTTTTTCAAATCTGTGAGAATACTACCTGAAATTTCAGCTTCATCAACTTTTTTTGCTAAATATTGTTTTGCCGCTAAGGTGGCGTCCGTCACCTGTGTTGCCTTAATGGTGTCATAGTGAACTTTATCGACACCAGCATAATATTTATTTTTCACGAATTCCCATGTCGTTGAAGACTGGTTCCACTTCTTAATTGTGTAAGCACCATTAGAAACTGTTGTCTTGGCGGTTTGACCGTATTTACTACCGTATAATTTTAATTTGTCGGCATTAATCGGATATAACTGATTTGCCAGAATAAAGTTAAAAATAAGGTACTGGATGAATAATTCAATTTTAACCGTGTATTTGTCGGGCGCACTAATGCCTAATTTGCTAATATTGGCTTTGTGATTGTACACTGCATCATACCCGCGATGTCTTTAAAATGGTTGGCACGTGTTGATTTGGTAGTAGGATTAACTTGCCTTTTAACAGAATTAACAAAGTCAGCTGCTGTCACAGTTGAGCCATCAGACCATTTCTGATTTTTCTTCAATTTAATTGTATACACTTATTGCCTTGTGTTGGCCGCACCACTTTTGTCGCGACACCAGGAATAATTTTACCTTTAGCTGATGTTGTGTACAAGCCTTCTAACGTTTGTACTTCAGCCCAATTGGCGCCTACTTGATCAGCTAAATTTGGATCAAGCGTGGAAATGTTATTTTGAACCGCCACTTTCAATGTATGCTGATCTGATGAATTGGATGGCTTTGTAATCACGTAAACGCCCGCAATGACAGCTACCGCTACTGCGCCAATCATTATCTTTTTATTCATATTCTCTCACTTCTCATTATTATAATAACTATTTTCTCTCAATTAGTTTTTTTTTAATCTGTTAAATTATTCAACATAAGTCAATGCTTCCTCTAAGGCAGCAATTAAATCGTCAACATTCTCGATACCAATAGAAATACGAATTAATTAAGTCAGGCGTACCGGCTGCGGTCAGTTGCTCATCAGATAATTGCGCATGAGTGGTTGATTTAGGATGAATAATAAGTGATTTTGCATCACCTACATTAGCTAGTAGAGAAAAATGTCCAAGTGGTTAATGAGGTCCTCTGCCCCTTTTTCTCCAGCCTTCAATCCAAACGTAAAATCGAGCCAACACCTTTTTCAAAATATTGATTTGCTAATGCCTTGTACGGCGAATCTTCCAATTCTGGGTAAACTCACCCAAGCGACTTTGTCATGCTGGTTTTAAATATGACACGATTTGACG
>JAGSPU010000673.1:0-13839 GCA_019321725.1 Paulownia fortunei
TTTACATTGTGTTTTTGTTAGATTCTAAATTTTTTAAATATTTATTTACTTTTTGATTATTTTAAATAAAAGCTATATAATACTGTCTAAGAAATTAGCTCGTGAATAAGGCATTCTTTTTTTCTCTTTTTCCCTTTTGCTTTTACTTGCAATTTTATTGGATTTTTAATTTTTAATTTTTATTAGTTACTCTACATTTGAATTATTTAATCTCATTTGATAACCTTTCCTTTGAATTTACAAAAAATATTTTTTATTTATACTTTAAATTTTTGAATATTTTAAAATATTTTTAATTATTCAAATTTAAATGTATTTTAAAATAAATTAATTGTATAGTTCAATTAAATACTGTCTAATGAGTCTGATATATATTCTATTGAAATTCAATACATATATTTATTTCTTTATCTAATTTACATTGTGTTTTTGTAAGATTGTAAGATTTTTAAATATTTATTTATTCTTTAATTATTCTAAATAAAAACTATATAATACTCTCCAAGAAAATGACACTTAAAGCATGCATTTTTTTTTGCTCTTTTGCCCTTTTGGTTTTATTTGCAGTTTTATTTGATTTTTAAATTGGAATTTATTTATTTTTAGTTACTCTAAATTAGAATTATTTAATAATAACCATGCCTTTTAATTTACGAATAATTTTTTTTTCTTAGATCAACAATGTAAAATTATATTAATCGTATATTTCAACATAAACTTTTAGTAATTATCCTTTTAAAATTTGAATATTTTAAAATATTTTTAATTATTCAATTATTAATTTATTTTAAAGTTAAATTAAATGTATATTTCAATTAAATACTCTCTAATGACATCAAAATATATTCTATGGAAATATTCAATACATATATTTATTTCTGTATCTAATTTACATTGTGTTCTTGTTAGATTCTAAATTTTTCAAATATTTATTTAGTTTTTGATTGTTTTAAATAAAAGCTATATAATAATATCTAAGAAATTACCTCTTGAATAAGGCATTCTTTTTTTCTCTTTTTCCCTTTTGGTTTTACATGCAATTTTGTTGGATTTTAAAATTTTAATTTATTCACTTTTTAGTTACTCATAATTAGAATTATTTAATCTCACTTAATAACCATGCCTTGGAATTTACAAAAAATATTTTTTATTTATACTTTAAGAATTTGAATATTTTAAAATATTTTTAATTATTCAAATTTAAATATATTTTAAAATAAATTAATTGTATATTTCCTGTTGAAATTCAATACATATATTTATTTATGTATGTAATTTATATTGGGTTTTTGTTAGATTCTTATTTTTGTAAATATTTATTTATTTTTAATTATTCTAAATAAAAGCTATATAATACTCTCTAAGAAAATAACTCTTAATGGAGGCATTCTTTTTCGCTCTTTTGACGTTTCGGTTTTATTTGCAATTTTATTTGATTTTAAAATTTTAATTTATTTAATTTTAGTTACTCTAAATTAGAATTATTTAATCCGATTTAATAACCATGCCTTTTAATTTACAAATAATTTTTTTTTTCTTAGATCAACAATGTAAAGTTATATTAATTGCATATATCAACATAAATTTTTAGTAATTATACTTTTAAAATTTGAATAGTTTAAAATATTTTTAATTATTCAATTATGAATTTATTTTAAAGTTAAATTAATTGTATATTTCAATTAAATATTATCTAACGACATCAAAATATATTCTATGGAAATATTCAATACATATATTTATTTCTGTATCTAATTTACTTTGTGTTTTTGTGAGATTCTAAAATTTTCAAGTATTTATTTATTTTTTGAGTATTTTAAATAAAAGCTATATAATACTGTCTAAGAAATTAGCTCGTGAATAAGGCATTCTTTTTTTCTCTTTTTCCCTTTTGGTTTACTTGCAATTTTATTGGATTTTAAAATTTTAATTTTTTTTAGTTACTCTAAATTAGAATTATTTAATCTCATTTAATAACCTTGCCGTTGAATTTAAAAAAAAATATTTTTATTTATACTTTTAAAATTTTAATATTTTAAAATATTTTTAATTATTCAAATTTTAAATATTTTAAAATAAATTAATTGTATATTTAAACTAAACACTATCTAATGAGCCTGATATATATTCTATTAAAATTCAATACATGTATTTATTTTGTATCCAATTTAAATGTGTTTGTTGTTAGATTCCCATTTTTTAAATATTTATTTATTTGTTATTATTCTAAATAAAAATTATATAAGACTCTCTAAGAAAATAACTCTTAATGCAGGCATTCGTTTTCGCTCTTTTGCCGCTTTGGTTTTATTTGTAATTTTATTTGATTTTAAAATTTTAATTTATTTATTTTTAGTTACTCTAAATTAGAATTATTTAATACGATTTAATAACCATGCCTTTTAATTTACAAATAATATTTTTTTATTTTTCTTAGATCAACAATGTAAAGTTTTATTAATTGTGTATTTCAATATAAATTTTTCGTAATTATACTTTTAAAATTTGAATATTTTAAATTATTTTTAATTATTCAAATATTAATTTATTTTAAAGTTAAATTGATTGTATATTTCAATTAAATACTCTCTAATGACATCAAAATATATTCTATGGAAATATATTCAATACACATATTTATTTCTGTATCTAATTTACATTGTGTTTTTGTTAGATTCTAAATTTTTAAATATTTATTTACTTTTTGATTATTTTAAATAAAAGCTATATAATACTGTCTAAGAAATTAGCTCGTGAATAAGGCATTCTTTTTTTCTCTTTTTCCCTTTTGCTTTTACTTGCAATTTTATTGGATTTTTAATTTTTAATTTTTATTAGTTACTCTACATTTGAATTATTTAATCTCATTTGATAACCTTTCCTTTGAATTTACAAAAAATATTTTTTATTTATACTTTAATTTTTGAATTTTAAAATATTTTTAATTATTCAAATTTAAATGTATTTTAAAATAAATTAATTGTATAGTTCAATTAAATACTGTCTAATGAGTCTGATATATATTCTATTGAAATTCAATACATATATTTATTTCTTTATCTAATTTACATTTGTTTTTGTAAGATTTAATTTTTTAAATATTTATTTATTTTTAATTATTCTAAATAAAAACTATATAATACTCTCCAAGAAAATGACACTTAAAGCATGCATTTTTTTTGCTCTTTTGCCCTTTTGGTTTTATTTGCAGTTTTATTTGATTTTAAATTGGAATTTATTTATTTTTAGTTACTCTAAATTAGAATTATTTAATAATAACCATGCCTTTTAATTTACGAATAATTTTTTTTTCTTAGATCAACAATGTAAAATTATATTAATCGTATATTTCAACATAAACTTTTAGTAATTATCCTTTTAAAATTTGAATATTTTAAAATTTTTTAATTATTCAATTATTAATTTATTTTAAAGTTAAATTAAATGTATATTTCAATTAAATACTCTCTAATGACATCAAAATATATTCTATGGAAATATTCAATACATATATTTATTTCTGTATCTAATTTACATTGTGTTCTTGTTAGATTCTAAATTTTTAAATATTTATTTAGTTTTTGATTGTTTTAAATAAAAAATATAATAATATCTAAGAAATTACCTCTTGAATAAGGCATTCTTTTTTTCTCTTTTGCCCTTTTGGTTTTACATGCAATTTTGTTGGATTTTAAAATTTTAATTTTTTTTAGTTACTCATAATTAGAATTATTTAATCTCACTTAATAACCATGCCTTGGAATTTACAAAAAATATTTTTATTTATACTTTAAAATTTGAATATTTTAAAATATTTTTAATTATTCAAATTTAAATATATTTTAAAATAAATTAATTGTATATTTCTACTAAACACTATCTAATGAGTCCGAATATATTATTCTTTGAAATTCAATACATATATTTATTTATGTATGTAATTTATATTGGGTTTTTGTTAGATTCTTATTTTTTAAATATTTATTTATTTTTAATTATTCTAAATAAAAGCTATATAATACTCTCTGAGAAAATAAACTCTTAATGGAGGCATTTTTTTTCGCTCTTTTGACGTTTTGGTTTTATTTGCAATTTTATTTGATTTTAAAATTTTAATTTATTTATTTTAGTTACTCTAAATTAGAATTATTTAATCCGATTTAATAACCATGCCTTTTAATTTACAAATTATTTTTTTTCTTAGATCAACAATGTAAAAGTTATATTAATGCGTATATTTCAACATAATTTTTAGTAATTATACTTTTAAATTTGAATATTTTAAAATATTTTTAATTATTCAATTATGAATTTATTTTAAAGTTAAATTAATTGTATATTTCAATTAAATATTATCTAACGACATCAAAATATATTCTATGGAAATATTCAATACATATATTTATTTCTGTATCTAATTTACTTTGTGTTTTTTAGATTCTAAATTTTTCAAATATTTATTTATTTTTGATTATTTTAAATAAAAGCTATATAATACTGTCTAAGAAATTAGCTCGTGAATAAGGCATTCTTTTTTTCTCTTTTTCCCTTTTGGTTTTACTTGCAATTTTATTGGATTTTAAAATTTTAATTTATTTTTTTAGTTACTCTAAATTAGAATTATTTAATCTCATTTAATAACCTTGCCGTTGAATTTAAAAAAAATATTTTATTTATACTTTAAAAATTTAATATTTTAAAATATTTTTAATTATTCAAAATTTAAATATATTTTAAAATAAATTAATTGTATATTTCAACTAAACACTATCTAATGAGCCGAAATATATTTCTATTGAAATTCAATACATATATTTATTTATGTATCAATTTATATTGGTTTTTGTTAGATTCTTATTTTTTTAAATATTTATTTATTTTTAATTATTCTAAATAAAATTATATAATATTCGATAACAAAATAACTCTTAATGCAGGCATTCGTTTTCGCTCTTTTGCCGTTTGGTTTTATTTTGTAATTTTATTTATTTTAAAAATTTTAATTTATTTAATTTTTTGTTACTCTAAATTAGAATTATTAATACGATTAATAACCATGCCTTTTAATTTACAAATAATATTTTTTATTTTTCTTAGATCAACAATGTAAAAGTTATTAATGGTGTTATTTAATATATATTTTCGTAATTTATATTTTTTTAAAATTTGAATATTTTAAAAATATTTTTAATTATTCAAATATTAATTTATTTTAAAGTTAAATTAATTGTATATTCAATTAAATACTCTCTAATGACATCAAAATATATTTTATGGAAATATTCAACATATATATTTATTTCTGTATCTAATTTACATTGTGTTTTTGTTAGATTCTAAATTTTTTAAATATTTATTTATTTTTGATTATTTTAAATAAAAACTATATAATACTCTCTAAAAAATTACCTCGAATAAGGCATTCTTTTTTTCTCTTTTTGCCCTTTTGGTTTTACTTGCAATTTATTGGATTTTTAAAATTTTAATTTATTATTTTTAGTTACTCATAATTAGAATTATTTAATCTGATTTAATACCATGCCTTGGAATTTACAAAAATATTTTTTATTATACTTTAAAAATTTGAATATTTTAAAAATTTTTAATTATTCAATTAAAATTATATTTTAAAATAAATTAATTGTATATTTCAATTAAATACTATCTAATGAGTCAAAATATATTCTATGGAAATATTCAATACATATATTTATTTCTGTATCTAATTTACATTGTGTTTTTGTTAGATTCTAAAATTTTTCAAATATTTATTTAGTTTTTGATTGTTTTAAATAAAAACTATATAATAATATCTAAAAAATTACCTCTTGAATAAGGCATTCTTTTTTTCTCTTTTTCCTTTTGGTTTTACATGCAATTTTGTTGGATTTTAAAATTTTTAAATTTTTTAGTTACTCATAATTAGAATTATTTAATCTCACTTAATAACCATGCCTTGGAATTTACAAAAAATATTTTTTATTTATACTTTAAGAATTTGAATATTTTAAAATATTTTTAATTATTCAAATTTAAATATATTTTAAAATAAATTAATTGTATATTTCTACTAAACACTATCTAATGAGTCCGAAATATATTCTGTTGAAATTCAATACATATATTTATTTATGTATGTAATTTATATTGGGTTTTTGTTAGATTCTTATTTTTGTAAATATTTATTTATTTTTAATTATTCTAAATAAAAGCTATATAATACTCTCTGAGAAAATAACTCTTAATGGAGGCATTCTTTTTCGCTCTTTTGACGTTTCGGTTTTATTTGCAATTTTATTTGATTTTAAAATTTTAATTTATTTAATTTTAGTTACTCTAAATTAGAATTATTTAATCCGATTTAATAACCATGCCTTTTAATTTACAAATAATTTTTTTTTTCTTAGATCAACAATGTAAAGTTATATTAATTGCATATATCAACATAAATTTTTAGTAATTATACTTTTAAAATTTGAATAGTTTAAAATATTTTTAATTATTCAATTATGAATTTATTTTAAAGTTAAATTAATTGTATATTTCAATTAAATATTATCTAACGACATCAAAATATATTCTATGGAAATATTCAATACATATATTTATTTCTGTATCTAATTTACTTTGTGTTTTGTGAGATTCTAAAATTTTCAAGTATTTATTTATTTTTTGAGTATTTTAAATAAAAGCTATATAATACTGTCTAAGAAATTAGCTCGTGAATAAGGCATTCTTTTTTTCTCTTTTTCCCTTTTGGTTTACTTGCAATTTTATTGGATTTTAAAATTTTAATTTTTTTTAGTTACTCTAAATTAGAATTATTTAATCTCATTTAATAACCTTGCCGTTGAATTTAAAAAAAAATATTTTTATTTATATTTAAAATTTTAATATTTTAAAATATTTTTAATTATTCAAATTTTAAAATATTTTAAAATAAATTAATTGTATATTTAAACTAAACACTATCTAATGAGCCTGATATATATTCTATTAAAATTCAATACATGTATTTATTTTTGTATCCAATTTAAATTGTGTTTGTTGTTAGATTCCCATTTTTTAAATATTTATTTATTTGTTATTATTCTAAATAAAAATTGTATAAGACTCTCTGAGAAAATAACTCTTAATGCAGGCATTCGTTTTCGCTCTTTTGCCGCTTTGGTTTTATTTGTAATTTTATTTGATTTTAAAATTTTAATTTATTTATTTTTAGTTACTCTAAATTAGAATTATTTAATACGATTTAATAACCATGCCTTTTAATTTACAAATAATATTTTTATTTTTCTTAGATCAACAATGTAAAGTTTTTTAATTGTGTATTTCAATATAAATTTTTCGTAATTATACTTTTAAAATTTGAATATTTTAAATTATTTTTAATTATTCAAATATTAATTTATTTTAAAGTTAAATTGATTGTATATTTCAATTAAATACTCTCTAATGACATCAAAATATATTCTATGGAAATATATTCAATACATATATTTATTTCTGTATCTAATTTACATTGTGTTTTTGTTAGATTCTAAATTTTTTAAATATTTATTTACTTTTTGATTATTTAAATAAAAGCTATATAATACTGTCTAAGAAATTAGCTCGTGAATAAGGCATTCTTTTTTTCTCTTTTTCCCTTTTGCTTTTACTTGCAATTTTATTGGATTTTTAATTTTTAATTTTTATTAGTTACTCTACATTTGAATTATTTAATCTCATTTGATAACCTTTCCTTTGAATTTACAAAAATATTTTTTTATTTATACTTTAAATTTTTGAATATTTTAAAATATTTTTAATTATTCAAATTTAAATGTATTTTAAAATAAATTAATTGTATAGTTCAATTAAATACTGTCTAATGAGTCTGATATATATTCTATTGAAATTCAATACATATATTTATTTCTTTATCTAATTTACATTGTGTTTTTGTAAGATTGTAAGATTTTTAAATATTTATTTATTCTTTAATTATTCTAAATAAAAACTATATAATACTCTCCAAGAAAATGACACTTAAAGCATGCATTTTTTTTTTTGCTCTTTTGCCCTTTTGGTTTTATTTGCAGTTTTTTTGATTTTTAAATTGGAATTTATTTATTTTTAGTTACTCTAAATTAGAATTATTTAATAATAACCATGCCTTTTAATTTACGAATAATTTTTTTTCTTAGATCAACAATGTAAAATTATATTAATCGTATATTTCAACATAAACTTTTAGTTAATTATCCTTTTAAAATTTGAATATTTTAAAATATTTTTAATTATTCAATTATTAATTTATTTTAAAGTTAAATTAAATGTATATTTCAATTAAATACTCTCTAATGACATCAAAATATATTCTATGGAAATATTCAATACATATATTTATTTCTGTATCTAATTTACATTGTGTTCTTGTTAGATTCTAAATTTTTCAAATATTTATTTAGTTTTTGATTGTTTTAAATAAAAGCTATATAATAATATCTAAGAAATTACCTCTTGAATAAGGCATTCTTTTTTTCTCTTTTGCCCTTTTGGTTTTACATGCAATTTTGTTGGATTTTAAAATTTTAATTTATTCACTTTTTAGTTACTCATAATTAGAATTATTTAATCTCACTTAATAACCATGCCTTGGAATTTACAAAAAATATTTTTTATTTATACTTTAAGAATTTGAATATTTTAAAATATTTTTAATTATTCAAATTTAAATATATTTTAAAATAAATTAATTGTATATTTCTACTAAACACTATCTAATGAGTCCGAAATATATTCTGTTGAAATTCAATACATATATTTATTTATGTATGTAATTTATATTGGGTTTTTGTTAGATTCTTATTTTTGTAAATATTTATTTATTTTTAATTATTCTAAATAAAAGCTATATAATACTCTCTGAGAAAATAACTCTTAATGGAGGCATTCTTTTTCGCTCTTTTGACGTTTCGGTTTTATTTGCAATTTTATTTGATTTTAAAATTTTAATTTATTTAATTTTAGTTACTCTAAATTAGAATTATTTAATCCGATTTAATAACCATGCCTTTTAATTTACAAATAATATTTTTTTTTCTTAGATCAACAATGTAAAGTTATATTAATTGCGTATATCAACATAAATTTTTAGTAATTATACTTTTAAAATTTGAATAGTTTAAAATATTTTTAATTATTCAATTATGAATTTATTTTAAAGTTAAATTAATTGTATATTTCAATTAAATATTATCTAACGACATCAAAATATATTCTATGGAAATATTCAATACATATATTTATTTCTGTATCTAATTTACTTTGTGTTTTTGTGAGATTCTAAAATTTTCAAGTATTTATTTATTTTTTGAGTATTTTAAATAAAAGCTATATAATACTGTCTAAGAAATTAGCTCGTGAATAAGGCATTCTTTTTTTCTCTTTTTCCCTTTTGGTTTACTTGCAATTTTATTGGATTTTAAAATTTTAATTTTTTTAGTTACTCTAAATTAGAATTATTTAATCTCATTTAATAACCTTGCCGTTGAATTTAAAAAAAAATATTTTTTATTTATACTTTTAAAATTTTAATATTTTAAAATATTTTTAATTATTCAAATTTTAATATTTTAAAATAAATTAATTGTATATTTAAACTAAACACTATCTAATGAGCCTGATATATATTCTATTAAAATTCAATACATGTATTTATTTTTGTATCCAATTAAATTGTGTTTGTTGTTAGATTCCATTTTTTAAATATTTATTTATTGTTATTATTCTAAATAAAAATTATATAAGACTCTCTAGAAAATAACTCTTAATGCAGGCATTCGTTTTCGCTCTTTTGCCTTTTGGTTTTATTTGTAATTTTATTTGATTTTAAAATTTTAATTTATTTATTTTTAGTTGCTCTAAATTAGAATTATTTACGATTTAATAACCATGCCTTTTAATTTACAAATATATTTTTTTTTCTTAGATCAACAATGTAAAGTTTTATTAATTGTGTATTTCAATATAAATTTTTCGTAATTATACTTTTAAAATTTGAATATTTTAAATTATTTTTAATTATTCAAATATTAATTTATTTTAAAGTTAAATTGATTGTATATTTCAATTAAATACTCTCTAATGACATCAAAATATATTCTATGGAAATATATTCAATACATATATTTATTTCTGTATCTAATTTACATTGTGTTTTTGTTAGATTCTAAATTTTTTAAATATTTATTTACTTTTTGATTATTTTAAATAAAAGCTATATAATACTGTCTAAGAAATTAGCTCGTGAATAAGGCATTCTTTTTTTCTCTTTTCCTTTTGCTTTTACTTGCAATTTTATTGGATTTTTAAATTTTAATTTTTATTAGTTACTCTACATTTGAATTATTTAATCTCATTTGATAACCTTTCCTTTGAATTTACAAAAAATATTTTTTATTTATACTTTAGATTTTTGAATATTTTAAAATATTTTTAATTATTCAAATTTAAATGTATTTTAAAATAAATTAATTGTATAGTTCAATTAAATACTGTCTAATGAGTCTGATAATATTCTATTGAAATTCAATACATATATTTATTTCTTTATCTAATTTACATTGTGTTTTTGTAAGATTGTAAGATTTTTAAATATTTATTTATTCTTTAATTATTCTAAATAAAAACTATATAATACTCTCCAAGAAAATGACACTTAAAGCATGCATTTTTTTTTTGCTCTTTTGCCTTTTGGTTTTATTTGCAGTTTTATTTGATTTTTAAATTGGAATTTATTTATTTTTAGTTACTCTAAATTAGAATTATTTATATAATAACCATGCCTTTTAATTTACGAATAATTTTTTTTTCTTAGATCAACAATGTAAATTATATTAATCGTATATTTCAACATAAACTTTTAGTAATTATCCTTTTAAAATTTGAATATTTTAAAATATTTTTAATTATTCAATTATTAATTTATTTTAAAGTTAAATTAATTGTATATTTCAATTAAATACTCTCTAATGACATCAAAATATATTCTATGGAAATATTCAATACATATATTTATTTCTGTATCTAATTTACATTGTGTTTTTGTTAGATTCTAAATTTTTCAAATATTTATTTAGTTTTTGATTGTTTTAAATAAAAGCTATATAATAATATCTAAGAAATTACCTCTTGAATAAGGCATTCTTTTTTTCTCTTTTGCCCTTTTGGTTTTACATGCAATTTTGTTGGATTTTAAAATTTTAATTTATTCACTTTTTAGTTACTCATAATTAGAATTATTTAATCTCACTTAATAACCATGCCTTGGAATTTACAAAAAATATTTTTTATTTATACTTTAAGAATTTGAATATTTTAAAATATTTTTAATTATTCAAATTTAAATATATTTTAAAATAAACTATCTAATTCCGTATATTCTGTTGAAATTCAATACATATATTTATTTATGTATGTAATTTATATTGGGTTTTTGTTAGATTCTTATTTTTGTAAATATTTATTTATTTTTAATTATTCTAAATAAAAGCTATATAATACTCTCTGAGAAAATAACTCTTAATGGAGGCATTCTTTTTCGCTCTTTTGACGTTTCGGTTTTATTTGCAATTTTATTTGATTTTTAAAATTTTAATTTATTTAATTTTAGTTACTCTAAATTAGAATTATTTAATCCGATTTAATAACCATGCCTTTTAATTTACAAATAATATTTTTTTTTCTTAGATCAACAATGTAAAGTTATATTAATTGCATATATCAACATAAATTTTTAGTAATTATACTTTTAAAATTTGAATAGTTTAAAATATTTTTAATTATTCAATTATGAATTTATTTTAAAGTTAAATTAATTGTATATTTCAATTAAATATTATCTAACGACATCAAAATATATTCTATGGAAATATTCAATACATATATTTATTTCTGTATCTAATTTACTTTGTGTTTTTGTGAGATTCTAAAATTTTCAAGTATTTATTTATTTTTTGAGTATTTTAAATAAAAGCTATATAATACTGTCTAAGAAATTAGCTCGTGAATAAGGCATTCTTTTTTTCTCTTTTTCCCTTTTGGTTTACTTGCAATTTTATTGGATTTTAAAATTTTAATTTTTTTTAGTTACTCTAAATTAGAATTATTTAATCTCATTTAATAACCTTGCCGTTGAATTTAAAAAAAAATATTTTTTATTTATACTTTTAAAATTTTAATATTTTAAAATATTTTTAATTATTCAAATTTTAAAATATTTTAAAATAAATTAATTGTATATTTAAACTAAACACTATCTAATGAGCCTGATATATATTCTATTAAAATTCAATACATGTATTTATTTTTGTATCCAATTGAAATTGTGTTTGTTGTTAGATTCCCATTTTTTAAATATTTATTTATTTGTTATTATTCTAAATAAAAATTATATAAGACTCTCTGAGAAAATAACTCTTAATGCAGGCATTCGTTTTCGCTCTTTTGCCGCTTTGGTTTTATTTGTAATTTTATTTGATTTTAAAATTTTAATTTATTTATTTTTAGTTGCTCTAAATTAGAATTATTTAATACGATTTAATAACCATGCCTTTTAATTTACAAATAAATTTTTTATTTTTCTTAGATCAACAATGTAAAGTTTTATTAATTGTGTATTTCAATATAAATTTTTCGTAATTATACTTTTAAAATTTGAATATTTTAAATTATTTTTAATTATTCAAATATTAATTTATTTTAAAGTTAAATTGATTGTATATTTCAATTAAATACTCTCTAATGACATCAAAATATATTCTATGGAAATATATTCAATACATATATTTATTTCTGTATCTAATTTACATTGTGTTTTTGTTAGCTTCTAAATTTTTTAAATATTTATTTACTTTTTGATTATTTTAAATAAAAGCTATATAATACTGTCTAAGAAATCAGCTCGTGAATAAGGCATTCTTTTTTTCTCTTTTTCCCTTTTGCTTTTACTTGCAATATTATTGGATTTTTAATTTTTAATTTTTATTAGTTACTCTACATTTGAATTATTTAATCTCATTTGATAACCTTTCCTTTGAATTTACAAAAAATATTTTTTATTTATACTTTAAATTTTTGAATATTTTAAAATATTTTTAATTATTCAAATTTAAATGTATTTTAAAATAAATTAATTGTATAGTTCAATTAAATACTGTCTAATGAGTCTGATATATATTCTATTGAAATTCAATACATATATTTATTTCTTATCTAATTTACATTGTGTTTTTGTAAGATTGTAAGATTTTTAAATATTTATTTATTCTTTAATTATTCTAAATAAAAACTATATAATACTCTCCAAGAAAATGACACTCAAAGCATGCATTTTTTTTTTGCTCTTTTGCCCTTTTGGTTTTATTTGCAGTTTTATTTGATTTTTAAATTGGAATTTATTTATTTTTAGTTACTCTAAATTAGAATTATTTAATAATAACCATGCCTTTTAATTTACGAATAATTTTTTTTTCTTAGATCAACAATGTAAAATTATATTAATCGTATATTTCAACATAAACTTTTAGTAATTATCCTTTTAAAATTTGAATATTTTAAAATATTTTTAATTATTCAAATTTAAATATATTTTAAAATAAATTAATTGTATATTTCAATTAAATACTCTCTAATGACATCAAAATATATTCTATGGAAATATTCAATACATATATTTATTTCTGTATCTAATTTACATTGTGTTCTTGTTAGATTCTAAATTTTTCAAATATTTATTTAGTTTTTGATTGTTTTAAATAAAAGCTATATAATAATATCTAAGAAATTACCTCT
>JAGSPU010000771.1:0-24238 GCA_019321725.1 Paulownia fortunei
AAGGCTGGGAAAAGCTTGTTCTTTCTCATGGTGGTTAATTGCAATTGATCAAGAGTGTCCTGTCATCGATGCCTATTCATCTACTTCAAGTCATTCATCCTTCGAATACGGTTATTGGTAGAATTGAGAGGTTATTTGCTCATTTCCTTTAGGGATCCAAAGATGGGCATTAAACACTTTACTGGGCTTCTTGGAAAAAAGTTTGCTACCCTTTTGTAGAATGAGGACTTGGGGTGCGTTCTTTAACTGATGTGGCTTCGACATTTGATTTTAAGCTATGGTGGTGCTTCTTACAAGCTTCTCTTTGTCGTCGTTATTTAAAAAATCAAAATATTATCCATTGGAAGCTCTTTTATGCGCAAAATTAACAGTGAATCATTTGTTGGTCTAGAAAAGACTTTGTAAGATCAGAAATGCAGCCGAGAAATAGATTTTTTGGACGTTGGGCAAGGGTCATTTATCACTGTAGTTTGATAATTGGTTGGGAAAGGTTCCATTTTGTGAGCTCAATTCAATTTAAGAACCAGACGTTCAAGTTTATCAATGTTGGATTGGCAATGAATGAAATTTGATGCGTTCAGTGGAGCTTATTGCTCAGCATTTAGCCTTTGAAGTCAGGCGAGTTCATTATAATCTTACTGTTTAAGATAGGCCTTGGGGAAATTGATGTCTGTGTATGGGAGGTTATTAGGAAGAAACAAGCTATTCAATAAGTTTGTAGGCTAATATGGTCACAAATACATATGCCGACAATGTAGGTTTTTGTTTGGCAGCTGATACATCTGTGGGTTCCCATGGATAATATGATGTAGCAACGAGGCCTAGAGTTTCCATCATGCTATCAATGTTGTTGAAATGTTGAAACCATTAGTCCCTTATTCTTTCATAGTAAAAAAACTGTTGAGGTGTGGAGTTTTTTTGAGCAGATGTTTAGGATTAAGGCCCCTAACACAGAAAATGTTGTTCAGTGGATTCAGGTTTGGAGGTCTCAAGCTCCAATGGATAACCACATATGGTCAATTATCCCCCTTATTATTTTGTGGTTTATTTGGGAGGAGAAAACAACTTTAAATATCGGAATTTTGCATATAACTCCAGTAGAATTATTAGAAGGACCATTTATCATATCCAACTTATTGATCGGGCACATCTTGGGAAGCAGAGGTTATGAAAAGGTGATTCATTCATTTCTATATCTCTCGACTTACAGATTGAGAAATTTGGTGTTCGTTGTACCTTGGACTAAACCACCCAATGGTTGGGTGAAGCGAAACACGATGGAGCTTCTACAAGGAACCTATGCTTATATGGTGTTGGAGGACTTATTAGGGACTATTCTGGTCATATGTTGGCAGCATTTTCTTCATTTCTTGGTTAAAATATAATGACGGAGCTCTAGGTAGTGGAACATGGTTTAATTTTATATATACAACAAAATTTATTGCAGGTTTGGATTGAAGTCGACTCCAAACTTATCCCAAATTATTTGATAGGAGCACGGTTTGGGGGGATTGAAATTGAAGCACTCACTCATGAAAATTACAAAGGCATTACTAGGGATTAAGTTTTCGCCGTCTTTTTTTTTTTTTTGAAAGGATAATCGGACGACTAACCTACTGGCTAACCATGAATGTACTACAAAAGTGGATGAAGTGTTTTCATCAACAACCTTCCAAATGAGCTTATAGGATAGGTTTGATCCACCAATTTTTTTATTTAGGTGGGTTATTTAGCGATAGAGCTATTTTATTTTTATTTTTTTTTGTAAGAGAGTAGTACCCCTCTTTTTATTGAACCTTTTTTATTTCTCATTTCTTGTAAAGGGAGTAAGTACTATTCATTTATGCTTTTCCAAAAGTTTTCTTGTACTTCTCTTTTGATGAGATTAATAAATGGATAGGGGTTTATGTCAAACCCCAACTAGACACAAGTGGTTTTATTAAAGAAAAATAAAACTTTCTAATATATGACTTGATGATGAAATTTTGAATCTTCTTTCCTAATTTTATGTATCCATATCTGTACCCACCTTGGTCAATGATTTATTAGTCATGGACGGTAGAAAATAAAGAACATTAGCTTCAGACCCAGTGGCTTAGACTCACTAGACTCGTTAGACCCGCTTAATAATTTTTTAAAAAAATTTAAAATATATTTTTTTAACACTTTATAAAAAATTTAAAATTTAAAATAATACTACTAACACTTTATAAAAAATATATTTTTTTATTAGAATAATATACAATTATTTTGTTGGCACTACTCTAACATAAAGTATATAGTTTATATGGATTTGGCACAAATTAGGAATAGAATAAATGTTGGAGGAATTTAACATAATTGAGAGTCTGATTAAGATAAATGACATCATTGTGCTCAATAGATAACACATCACCAAAACTAACATTTTCTTCAAGTGAACACTCAAAAGTGTGATCAATATCAACTAGATTAGTTGCATCAATTTGTCCAACACACTCACCACCAAGAATTTTAGATGGACTCTCTCCATTTGACTCCAACTGAGAGCGCTCAATAGTGGGAATTGGCATTGGAGTTCACCAAAAATCTTAAACTTATGTAGCTAGTTTGAATGGTCCTTTCAAATGTTTCTCTCTAGTCTTGCTACTAGTCCTGTTACCAAAGGTAAACCTGAAAAGTTGCCTTTCAATTGGCAAAGCAACTTTATAGACATCATTTAAAGAAATGACACCACCACCTAGGAAGCTCATTTTATATTCTAACTTTAGATCATCTATAAATACATATATTGCATATTCATATATGTGATTTAATTTACACAGTGCTGAATTTCACATAGGTTTTGTGATATATGGTGTAACAAAATTTTAAATTATTTCAAAACATAATTAATTACGTCACATGCAATTCATATGTGTGCCATAGGAAAATTGACTAAGCAATTTTTGATTCGTTTAGGGAATATCTCCATGCACTCCAGTTGATGAAGTGGATAGAAACACAAATCAATTTGCAATCCACTTCTTGGGAATTCTTTTAATAAACCTTTTTGTGCACTTGGATGGTTCGCTTTAGAGCTCAAAGTATATCTCCTTAAAATTAATCCATATATTAAATACCTACACGAAAGCAAAATTATGCTAATAATGTTGATTTGATAATTCTACCAAAGGGGATAGTGTCTGAGGTTTGAGAAGCAATTACACAGACACCGTTGTGTGTGGGTTTTTATTCTTTGATTTCTTCAATTCTATGAAACATAATTAAAAACACAGAAATACAAGAGAAGAAAAGAGAGAGAGAGGACATTTTTTAGGGGGAGTGGATTTCACACACTAGTGTATGTAATTTTCGTCTTATATTTGTATTTTTACACACACATAAAGACACCTCTTAGGGCTTTCCTCTTCCAAGTTGGGGACTCTCCATAAGGTAATTTCCTCCTTGTATATGGTATTTCATACTTAATGCCATATGGTTTTTTATGTATAGTTTTATAAAATTATCTAATAGTTTTATTCTCTCCTTCATGGGCTTGGGTATCTCATGTCCAATCTATTAGGCCTTGACGCCATACTATTAGGCTTAATCTTAAATAATCTCACCAACTAATTAATTAATCTAACATTTAAAATTATTAAAATTGATCCAATTAATTAATTACTTCAATCTAACTTTCCTAATTTTAGTAGATTCAATTAGTTGATTCATTTAATTAATTAAATAATTTCTTAAATCAATTCAAGGCCCTATATTAATCCTTTTAAACATTTATTTAATCTAACTCTTGATTTAATTCTCTTAATAAGAATAAACTTATCTAAATTCATGTGTGACCCCTTAAATTAACCCATAACTAGTAGTAGGTCCATATTGTGTTTTAATTGGATAATTAAATTATCATAATTAATTATTTTATAATTAATTCCTCAATTCTAAAATACCCATTAATCATGTTGATGTCTAGCAACATGTTATGAACAATTAGATATATGTGAAATAGGAAATATTTTTAATTATAATTATCATGTAAGTAAGGTTCTTCTATTATTTAATGTCTTGATTAGGCTAGAGTATGAAACAATTAGTTGAAACTCAAATAGCCCAATTTGCATTATATCCATTCCTACTATAATGAATTTAATGAATGATATTAGAAAATTATTTTCGTAATTGCCATTTGGTGTGGCTTACACTTAAATGCAATCAAATTTCACAAGTGTACGGGCCAACAAGTAATAAAGTGTATGAGTATATGGATGTCGTGTCCTTAGAGAGTATGTGAGCAAATGCTAAAGTATAGATAATCCAACTATATTTAACTTATCGAAACTTTTGTTGATTGAATTGAAAACTTAAAATTAGAAATCAACAAGAAACAAAACAATCAATAAAAAAAGGGATTTAAAATTAAGGTGGAGAAGTGTCAAGGCATTGGATTGTCGTTCTATTACATTGTGAATTCCGACAAGAACTCCAATTTTGAGTGATACTCTTTTCCAAGATGTACCGCACATATTACTAGAAAGTAGCGTGTATATTCTAATACAAGTTTAGCTATCCAATAATACAATTGACTTTGTGACTTCCTCTAGCTTTCGACTGTCAAGTCTATGAATATTACATGTGTTAACTCCTATATTCCTATTGTGACCTAACTCATGATGTACACTATACAAGCACTTGTTATGACACTACATCCCAGTCTCAATCACAACAATAAGGTTCTGCTCAAAACTGATAAAATCTCATGAAGCATTAAAAACATAGTGCATGTTCTTCACAAAATCAACAATCATCCATATCACGCACAAGTTAACAATTCAAAACTTAATAGAAATGGCTTTCCAAGCCTTGACAGAAATAGTTTAGCTCATATTAAAATTGAGTAAGCACCAAGAGTTCCCTAACATCATGATTCTTAAAAATTTCTCAAAACTAAACAAAATAAAAGAAGAAATTAAAATAGAAGATTACAATCAATAAGTGATTCTTCACTTCTTCTTGAAAATCTTCAATACCCAATGAAGCTCATTTTTCCCTTTGTCTTGAATCCCTATTTTTTTTTATGATGGATGTGTGTGGTTTTTGGTGTAGTATATGGAAAAATATGGAGAAATGTGTATTTTAGATAAAGAGGAAAAATGTGTGAGAATTTTGGTGTGTAGTGTATGTTTTCTCCATTGTGTATTGAATATTGTGCATATAATGTGTGTTGTTCAAGAAAATTATATGTGAGCATGTGTGTATCCATCATTTGTGTGATGTAACTGTGTGTATATAGTGTATCTAAAAGAGTATCACATGGTGTGTGAGGGTGTAGTGGTGTATAACAAGAAAGATTCCATACATGGATTAGATTGTTACTTGTCCCTCAAAAATCATATATTTTTTTCAATTCTGGACCACTAGTGTTGCGATGCTAAATCAGGGGTGTTGCGGCACCTACAAATCCTTCAGCTACTGCCTAATTTCAACTCTTCACACCGCGACACCAAATGCCTTGTTTCTCTAGCGTCATGACGTAAATAAGGGGTGTCGCAGCGCTTAAAAGGAGGTTGTTCACTACCTAGTTTCTGACCCTCGCACTGCGGCGCAACCTGAGACCGCGGCACAACTTGAGGGGTTGTCGCGGCGCGAGGTCTTCTTCAACAGACACCATGGCGCCAAATGGAGGATGTCACGACGCCTCTAAAAATGGACCTCATTGCCTAATTTTAGCCACTTGTGCCGCGATGCTACCTAATGGGTGCTACAGTGCGAGTTTATTCTTGTTTAATTTTGGTCATTTTTCACCATGTCTTCACTCTTTTTTTTTCATTTTTAGTCCTATACACAATTATCATAAAATAAGGCACAATTTTATCAATTGTAAGACAAAAAACATGTGCAATAGTGCCCATGGAGGTATAAAAAATGTTACAATTTATGAGTCTATCAACTACCCCCAAACTTATCTTTTGCTTATCTTCGAGCAAAACTCAAAATCAAACAATTATAAACTTATACTTTAATCATGAATTATTAAGCTTGATCAACTAATTCAAGTGCCTCATCAATCTTTATTGTACATAAATCTAAAGATTGTCACAAAGCTAGTTAAATGATACTACAAAACTTGCATTTCATCAATCTAGTCATGAATTCAAAACGTGTGTGTGAAGTTTCATGCTTGCATTTTAGATATGAATTTCACAGCCAATGAATCTCATGATCTAAACAAAGAAGTTTTAAGTATTTCACAGACTTGCTTTTCATACAACTTCTTCACTAATGCAGACACTTGCAAACTTAGATAAAAAAGACTTCAATAAGCTTATAATGTAAGGCTTAGGTATTGGCTTACAATGAAAGGGTAAGGATAAACAACGTAAGAGAGTATAAAGTGTTGCACATAAAATCTCACTCTCATCCTTTCTTTTCTCTTTCCCAATTCTCTTCCTTTTTTCTTTGGGATTTATGTTTTTCTTCTTTTTTTCTTTGTTTTTTCAACACTTTTTTTCTTTTAGTTCTTTTTTTTGCAATTTTTTTTGTTTTAGCCCCCTTTTTTTTCTACTATTTTTTTCATGAATCCCAATACTTTATTTCTTGTTCTTTTTGCTTTCACAACCCCCAAACTTGTTTATTTTCATCAATATGAGTTGTGATGGTTTTCTTGCATTTTCCTTGCTCATACCCCTAATTGCATTCATCCATATCCTCAACATATCTCCATATGACCCCTTGATAAGATTGTGCACAAAATGTCACACCTTAACCTCTCTTAAGGGCAATGATTATTTTTTCGGGTTATAAAGGGTAGGTGTAGTGAGCTTCAAGAAATAAAGTCGAATGCTGGTCATTCATATGCATTGCACATGTCATTCTTTTCGAAAATGCTCAAAGGGCTAACTAGTGAATAAAGATGTGATCATGGTCAGCTTGAAAGGCATAAACAAGTCAAAAACGGCTTTAATCATTTCAAGTTTTCTAGTTATCTAGGATTTCATCTCAAAGAGCAATCAATCAAGTTCTAGAATATCACAAAATGACCAATACAACTCATTGGAAGAAAAATACAACACCAAGTAGGATGCAATTCACAAGATTTTGAAACAACATACTCAATGAAAATTCATCATTCATGGTAAATATCAAATACACACAGGAATTGCCATATCACAAGACTAGCAACATTTCTTTCCTCTAGACTCTATACAATATCAATTAATTATCATCATAGGCAATCGATATTCAAGATATTTATTTAATCACAAAACATGAACTCACTAAGTTTGTCAACAAAGCACGCTTGCTCTTGGACTCTCATCACACACGTGTAATTCATACACAAAGTTTCAACAAAAATAAAAAATAGCTCAAGTTTTCATATAAAGCTCAAATACACAAAATACAAATTCCACCTCCAAGTTTAAAATTAACATTATCCTCAATAATTAAAGAAAATAAAACACATAAGAAGGGGGAGGTAGGAAACTTCCATTTCTAATAGATGATGCCCTTGGAGTCCATGGGAGATCCACAAATATGACCAAGGAGATATCCATCTACAAATGAAAATGAGACAAGAAAATATGTGGGTTATGCATAAAATACCAAGAACTAGAAAAAAAAAAAAAAAACAAATAGAACCAAAATACTAAATAAAGAAGAATTAGTTTTGATTTATAGTCTTTAGCTTGACCGTCAAGCCTCTATTGAGGGTTAGCAAAAGAAATAGAAGACGTGATATGATCAACACCATCCCCCAATTAGTATTTTACTCGATTCCCATTAACTTTGAATGTGTTGTTCATCAGAGTGATCAACTCAACAACTCCCGAAGGAAAGACTAAGTTCACTAGAAAGGCCCTAGACCATTTAGACTTTAACTTACCTAGAAAGAGTCGCATCCTTGAGTTGTATAATAACATGGTGTCACCTTTTTCAAAGTTCCTCTTGGCAATTTGTTTGTCATGCCATCATTTAGTCATTTTCTTATATAGTTTAGCATTCTCATATGCTTAGCCCCGGAACTTCTCTATCTCATTCAACTGCAATAACCTAATTTACCCTATATCTTGAATATCAAAATTAAAAAATTTAGTAGCCCAATATGCACAATGTTCAAGTTTAACATGGAGATGACATGCTTTACCAAAGACCAACCTATATGGTGATATCCCAATAGTTATTTTATATGCTATCCTATAAACCCATAAAGCATCATTAAGTCGTAATGCCCAATCCTTCCTAGTCAAGCTCACTATTTTTTCTAAAATTTGCTTGATTTCTCTATTAGACATTTTTACTTGTCTGCTCATTTGAGGTGATACAGTGTAGTAATTTAATGGGTGACTCCATACTTACTCAAGAGTTTCTCAAATTGTTTGTTGCAAAAGTGAGAGCCACCATCACTAATAATTGCCCTAGGTGTGCTAAATTGAGTGAAAATATGTTTCTTCAAACATTGGACCACCACCCTAGCATCATTAGTACGAAATGCTTTCGTTTTCACCCATTTTTTACATATAATCCACAAAACAAGTATAAATCTATTGGAGCAAGAGTTAGGAAAAGGACCCATGAAATCAAGTCCCCACACATCAAAAAACTCTATTTCAAGAATATTATTCAAATGTATTTCATGTTTTCTAAAAATATTATCAGTCCTTTGGCACTTTCCACATAAAGCAATGTAAGAGTATGCATCTTTAAACAAAGTGAGCCAATAAAAATCAGATTGGAGTACCTTTGCCATCATTTTTGTAGGACCAAAGTGACCACCTACCTCCCGGTCATGCCAATGGTGCAACAAAGGTAATATCTCTTATTCGGGCACATATCACCGCCCAACATTATCTATGAAAACTTTGAACAAAAATAGATCCTCCCACAGATAATGTTTAACATTGGATTTTTTTTTCTTTCGATGAAATGAAATATCATGAGGTAGGATTCCAGATATGAGATAATCGGCAATTGTGCAAACTAAGGAGGTGATGAAATAGTATACAATTGTTCATCAGGAGAATTTTCATCAATTGGTTCAACATCATCATATTCAACACTAGAACTCTCTATCTTAGACAAGTGATCTGCAACAATATTTTCCACACTCTTCTTGTCTCTAATCTCAATATCATATTCTTATAATGAAAGAACCCATCTAATTAACCTTGGTTTTGCATATTTCTTAGCAAGAATGTATTTAAGTGTAGAATGGTCTATGTACACACTCACTTTTGCTAAAACAAGATTTGAATAAAATTTATCAAACGCAAATACTACCGCTAGAAGTTCTTTTTCAGTTTTGGCATAATTTTGTTGTGCTTCATTCAAAGTACAACTACTGTAGCAAATGGTTTGGAATACCTTGTTCTTTGTTTGCACAAGGACTGCACCACCAATAGCTATATCGCTTGCATCACACATAAGCTCAAATGGTAGGCTCTAATCAGGTGTCACCATGATGGGCGTAGTGATTAGCTTCACCTTCAAAGTTTAGAATACCGACAAACAATCATCATCAAAGTTAAAATATGCATTCTTTACTAGAAGACTTGAGAGGGGTTTAGCAATTTGTGAAAAGTTATTGATAAACAGGCAATAGAAACCCGCATGACCCAAGAAATTTCGAACTCCTTTCACCGATGTAGGAGGAGTTAACTTCTCAATCACTTCCACCTTAGCCCTATCCACCTCAATTCTTCTATGTGAGATCTTGTGACCAAGGGTTTAGGGTTTAGGGTTTAGGATTAAGGATACTTTCTTTGACCATGAAGTAACATTTCTCCTAATTCAAGACAAGACTGGTTTCCTCACACCTAGCTAATACCAAATCAAGATTGGACAAGCAAACATCAAATGAAGATCCAAAAATGAAAAAATCATCTATGAAAATCTCAAGAAATTTTTCAACCATGTCTTGAAAAATAGCCATCATGCATCTTTGAAATGTAGAGGGTGCATTACACAAACCAAATGGCATTCTCCTAAATGCAAATGTACCATAATGACATATGAAAGTGGTTTTCTCTTGATCTTCAAGCTATAGCAATTTGGTTGTAACCCGAATATCCATCAAGAAAGCAATAAAATTCAAAACCTGCAACTCTCTCCAATATTTGATCAATAAAAAGAAGGGAAAAGTGGTCTTTACTTTTTTTTTAGGCACACATTGTATGGGGCTCACCCACGTACTATCAGAGATAGGATATATAATACCTGTATCAAGAAGCTTGATGGTTTCGGCCTTTACTACCTCTTGCATCATTAGATTTAGTCTCATTTGTGGTTGTACCTTGGGCATATAGCTCTTATCTACTAAGATTTTGTGCATGCAAATTGAGAGGCTAATTCTCTTGATGTCGGCTATCTTCCATCCAAAAGCTCTCTTATGCTCCCTAAAGACTCTTAAGAGCTTTTCTTCCATCTCACCAATCAAGGAAGAATAAATGATTACCGATAAGGAATTTGAATCATCAAGATAAGCATACTTCAAATGAGGGGGAAAGAGTTTAAGTTCAAGGATATGTGGCTCTTAAATGGATGGCTTTTGTTGTGTAGAGGGGGGCCTCTTCAATACTTCAAAACGTAGTTGAGTACTCTTTTTGTAAGGAGGGTTAACCTTCAAACTCACCACAACAACCCATATCTCTTCATCATCCTCATTCTCATCCTTAGCAAGAACTAAGCATGCTTCCAACTCGTCTTTGAACATATTCTCATATAAGAATTCAAGAGCTAAAGAGTCAAATGCATGCATTTTATAACATCTATGCTCATTATTCGGATGTTTCATGGCTTTGAACATATTAAAAATAACTTGATCATCTTTTACTCTAAGTATTAATCTCCCTAGTTGAACATCAATTAATGCTTTACCCAGAGCTAGGAAGGGTCTACATAGAATGAGAGACATATCTACATCCTCTTCCATGTCCAAGACAAGAAAATAAGCCAAAAATATAAATTTGTCTACCTTGACAAGCACATCCTCAATGATGTCTCTAAGATACTTAATGGATCGATCGACGAGTTGTAAAGATACCATTGTTGGCTTTTGCTCTTCAAGTCCAAGTTTTTTAAAAACAGTCATAGGGATAAGATTAATGCTAGCACCCAAATCACACAAGATTTTGGAAAAAAAATAAATTGAACCAGTAGTGCAATGTAGGGGTGTTCATAATCCAGTTAATCGATCAAATCAAATCAAAATTGAAAATTTGATTTTGATTGAAACCACTCGATTCTAGACAAAGCTGCGGAGGTTACCACCACACTCTTTCCCAATAGACTTGAAGCTCTTCATAATCAAGCGATGGAACTGAAAAATTCAGTTCGATTTTGGTTTTTTATTTTTTTAAATTTCAATTTTTAGTTTCAGTTTTGATTTTGGTTTTTGGGTTTGGTGTACCGAACCGAACCGAACCAAAATTTTTTTTTTTTTAATTTGTATTTAAAAATCGTATGTTTTAATTTAATGTTTCTTTCAGATTTTACATAATGAGGTGCTAAGTGGCTGAAAGTCTGAAACTTAAGCACTTATGACTTAATCAAACTAGAAAGAAAGTTAGGGTGGCAGAAGTAAGAAATCCTAATCACCTTCACTCACGGCTCGCCATTCAGCCCATTCTCACTCTTCACTCAATCATTCTTCATTAGTTCGGTTAGGTCGTCCAAACATCCACCATTTCCCTTCATCACAGTCGAGCTCAAGCAGATTTATGAAATAAGGTATTCTAAAAAGTCCCTAAATTATAATGCCCTAGACACCAAACTATGAAATATTTTATAAATTGGGATTGGTTATCAAAAGACATTGTTTAGTATGTTTTTGCTTTATTTATAAGTTATAACCATTTCCATTACTATGATTTTTTTGATATCTTAATTGCTTGGCTTTATTGACAAATATAAAAACTGATTTCTATATAGTTGTATCAAAGTTAGATTTGGATTTACATTGAGTATTTAGAAATTTGGACTTTGGTTTGATTAAGATAAATCAAGATTGCAATCAAATTAATCTATTTTATGTTGGGTTTATCAACCTCATATACTATAAGACTCATTATAATATCAATTATATTTCTTTCCTTTTTAGTTTTTAGTAATGAAACTAATTTAAGTATAAAGTTCACAAATATGAAATATCTTTGTAGGTTTCATAATTTTTTATTGCTTTTTTAATAATGTATTAATGTGAGACAATATGAAAGTCTAATTCCAATATGAATAGATTTGTATAAATAAACACAACAGGACCTCAGTAATATGTGATAGATACAATAGATGAAATTCAGTTCTCAAAAAAACCAAAAAGAAAATATTTTATTCTTATATTACTAGTACTATATTTGTCATTAAAATATCTTAATTATTTATTTTCATTTATTTTTAGATATGGAAAGTGAGCAAGGTTAAGTGGACACAACATGTTCGAGGACTTCATGTACATTTCCTACATCAAGTACAAATCCTAATTTAGTGGCAACTGAATTTGAAAATACAATTGAAACATAAGAAATGGAGCATTTAGAAACACCGAAAGAAGTTGAAGAACAAAATGAGAGGCCAAAAAGGAAAGAAATGTCAAGAAGAGCTCGGGTTTGGGATCACTTCATTCATTATACTGACAAAGATAGGAAGCTTAGGGCAAAATTTAAGTATTGTAACAGAACATATGCTGCTGATCTGGCAAAAATGGTACTTCTGCAATGAATAATCATATGAAATCTTGCAAGAATTACCCTGATAATTCATATGTTGGAGATAATAAAACAATCATAAGTTTTTGTCAAAATATAATCGAGGGCATAAGAGAAGGGTCTTCTAATTGGAAGTTTGATCAAGAAGTTGTTAGAAAAGCTTTAGTTAGCATGATCATTATTGATGAATTGTCATTTAAATTTGTAGAGAATGAAGGATTTAGGGAATTTATGTCAATTTTGTCTAGATGTTCCAACAAGATGGAACTCTGTTTATACAATGCTAGACACGACTGTGGTTTTCAAGGGTGTTTTTGATAGATATAAGGTCTATGAAGCTGATTTTCATGCAGATTTTATGACAGGTAGACCTTATGGAAATATAGGTTTGCCTACAAAGCATGATTGGATTGTTGTAGAAAGGTTTGTGAAAGTATTGCGTTGCTTTTATGAACTCACTCTTTGAGTTTCTAGTTTTTTATTTATGACTTCTAACACTTTCTTAGATGAAATCAGTGAAGTTGATGAACTTTTGAAAAGTTGGCTTACGAGTGGTGATGATGACTTGGTAGATATGGCTAGGAGGATGAAATCTAAGCTTGACAAATATTGGGGAAGTATAGAAAAGTTTAATATAATGTTGTATATTGGTTTTATGCTTGACCCTCATCACAAATTTGGTTTTTTACAATATTATTTAAAGAATTTGTATGGGTCTGAACGCGGAGAGAAAATTGAAAACTAGGTAAATAGTGCCCTTTATGATGTTTTTGAGGAGTATAAAAAATTATATTCTTCTTTGACATTATCAACACCATCATGTTCTTCAAGTATGGATAAAAGAAATAGATTTACTAAAGAATCGACAAATATAATGGATAAGAAAATGAGAATTCAAGAATTGACATCTAGGATTGGAGGTTAGGAATTGAAGTTAGATATGTATCTAAATGAGCACTTAGAGAAAGCTTCTTCAAGTTTTGATATCCTTTATTGGTGAAAATTTCATAGTCGTAGACTTTCCATTTTATCCATATTGACTCGTGATGTATTAGCTATGCCTTTATCTACCGTAGCTTCGATATCTACATTTAGCACTAAGGGCCGCATAATTGATGATTTCAGAGCTTCATTGACTCCTACTATGGCACAAGCTTTAATTTGTTGCCAAGATTGGCTCCGTCATACTCAAGTAAAGCCTTTAGAAGAGGATTATGATGTTATTGAAATGTTTGAAAAGGTATAAATTTTAAATTCCCATTTTATCACTTAAAATATATTAATTTACATTCTATTTATAGTGTTATTTGTATCATCATTTAATGTTCTAATATTGTGGTTCTCATAAAATATTTGTAGATATGATGGCTTCAAGTGTTGGTACAGATTTCAATATCATTAGCATATGAGATGCTGCATGCAGAGTTCAATCATGTTGAGAAGGGTGATGAACTGCATGGTCACTTGTCTTTATCCTTGATATAACAGATAGCCATTTCTCTACGGGATGATATGCAATTTTTTGGTAAAATGTTGCTGTCAGTTTACCCTATTTCAGTTTTCTTGAACAATATGTTTCCTTTTGTTAAATATGTTTTGAAATGAATTCTTGGATTTAATTCTTTTGAAATGAACTTGTTGAAAATTTTAGTTGCTATCATACCTTAATGATTAAATGAGTAGTAGGAATTAGAATGGACAAAATGGTTTGAGATGCACTCAATTCTTTTTGTTTCGTCTAATGTTTATCAAATAAATGTTATTTGCATCAGACTAAGAAATATAATTGCATGACTTGATTTTAATTCCATCTTTTTGTATGACAGGATTGTGCAAGCCACGAAGGAACAAATGAATTTAGTTACAAGAAGACAGAAGCAGTCAAGCTAGCAGGGAGTCATTTTACATTGTGTAAATTGTGTTATTTGATTTTGGATATTAAGTATGTAATTTGTAATTTTTAATTTGGAGGCTATAAATTACATTATGTTTCTTAGCAAGTTAATTTGATGAATCATGAATGTCAACCAAGAACATGGGGACAAAATAACTAAATGTCTAGTTTGATTTTTCATTTTCTTAGTTTGGTTTTTACCTAATTCAAATAAGTTTTGTTGGATTTTTGATTTATTTGGTTCGATTTTATAAACCAACGAATCAAAATTAAACAAATAAATTTAATTTTAATTTTTTTATTAAATTTCGATGGACCCAAAAAAACAAATCAGTAAATCGAAAAAAAAAATAGATTCGACCGAATCGAACAAATTAATATGGTTCAGTTTTTGGTTTAGTACTCTAGCTAACCGAATTATCTAAAAATTTAGTTCGGTTCGATTTGGTCGAACTGAACGGACAGCCCTAGTGCAAGGGATATAAAAACTCCCGAGGTTTTTAAGCCTAGGAGAAAGCTTATTTTTTACAATCACTAAGCACTTGGTCAAATCATAATCTCATGTCTCCAATTTTCTTTTATTTGACAAGATTTCCTTCAAGAACTTAGCATAACTACGCATTTGAATTAAAGCATCGACAAATGGGTTGTTATATGCAATTTTTTGAAAACTTCAAGAAATTTAGAGAATTGCACATCTAACTTTTATTTTTCAATGCCATAGAAAAATGGAGAGGGACACTGATTAGTTTGGATAAGGTGCTAGTCTTTGATAACGATGCATGCTCATTCTACTCATTATATGTTGATGTTCCACTCTTGTCATTGGGACTTAACTCCTCCTCTTGAGGTTCTACTTCTTTCACCTTTAAGTCTACCTCTTTTCCACTCCTTAGGGTGATGGCTTTGAAATGCTCTTTAGGATTTTTCTCCGTGTCACTAGTTAATGTTCCTTGAGCACGCCCTGAGATCATACTTGTAATTTGCCCTACTTGAGTTTCCAAATTCCGTAAGGTTGCTTTATTATTTGGATTCTTGCTTTGGTATTGGAAAAAAACTTGGTCACAAGTTCATCAAAATTTGGTTTCTTTTCTTGGGGTGGGTAACCGTGTGGTAGAGGTCTAGCCATGTTTGAATTGGCTTGAGAGGTTCCTTGGCTACCTCGACCTCTCCATGTAAAATTTAGATGATTCCTCCATTCGAGATTGTATATATGGGAATATGAATTATTTACTTGCTTATTGAAATTCCCAATATAATTAGCTTACTCAGCTGAGAATGAAAATGGATTCCCCAATTGACACTTGGTGCTATAGTGTCTACCTCCACATAACTCACATGCGATGGTTTGTACCTTTATCACCGAAGCACTCATGTTATCAATCTTCTTGTTCAATGCTTCAATTTGAGCCGAAGGGCGCAGTATGTGTCGACAGTGTGAACTCCCACTGTCTTTTTTTCTAAATTTCTATCCATTTGCCATTGGTAACTGTTAGATGCTATTTCCTCTAACAACTCATATACCTCATCTGGAGTTTTCTCATGATTGTGCCTCCCACCTCTGCATCTATCATAGCTCGATTGGCGGATGATAAACCATTATTAAATATTTGCACTTGAAGCCATGTAGGTAAACCATGGTGTGGGCACCTTCTCAATAAATCCTTGAACATCTCCCAACCTTCATACAATGACTCCAACTAAAATTGCACAAATGTAGTAATATTGTACCTCATTTTGGTAGTTTTGGAAGATAGAATGTACTTACCATGGAATGCTTGCGCCATGGTCTCCTATATAGTAATTGATCCAACGGGCAATGAATTAAGCCAACTCTTGGCTTTGTCCCTCAAAGAAAATAGAAATAATCTCAGTCTAATAGTATTACCGGTCAATCTATTGTGTTTAAAAATGTCACAAATCTCCACAAAAGTGATATTGGCGCTAGGGTCATCACTAGGTAAACCACCATATTGCACCAAAGTTTGTATCATTTGAATGATAGCTGGTTTAATCTCAAAAATATTTGCTTGTATAGCCAACCTCCTTATACTCAAATTCGTCATGTTGATCGAAGGCTTAGCATAGTTCAACAATGATCTTTTCTCTACATCTCGCTTGTTGTTAGCCATTCTTTTCTCTTTTGCTTCATTTATCAACAAACGAAGTGCTCTTTCAATTTTTAGGTCGTATGGCTCAAAATCCCATATAGATAACCGGGTCATGCACAACAACATCTATAATGAAAAATAAGAACCTTCAAAGTAGCTTGTACAAAGATAATTAAACTAAGAAAATAAAAAACAAAAACAATGAAATAAAAATAAAACAAATAAAGTGGTCAAACTACAACTAGATAAATCAACTTCAATATTGTAAAAATGTACTCTTGGGCAACAGCGCCAAAACATGGTGTGGCATGCACTTAAATGCAATCAAATTCCGCAAGTGTACGGGCCAACAAGTAATAAAGTGTATGAGTATATGGATGTCGTGTCCCTAGAGAATATGTGAGCAACTGCTAAAGTATAGATAATCCAACTATATTTAACCTATCGAAACTTTGGTTAATTGAATTGAAAACTTGAAATTAGAAATTAACAAGAAACAAAAACAATCAAGAAAAACAGGGGATTTAAAATTAAGGTGGAGAAGTGTCAAGGCATTAGATGGTCGTTCTATCGAATTGTTAATTCTTACAAGTTAGTGGATAGGATGGACATTGAATTGTGTGACAACAAGAACTCCAATTTTGTGTGATTCTCTTTTCCAAGATGTGCCACACCTATTACTAGAAAGTAGCATGTATATTCCAATGCAATTTTAGCTATCCAATAATACAATTGGCTTTGTGGCTTCCTCTAGCTTTTGACAATCAAGTCTATGACTACTACGTGTGTTAACTGCTATAATCCTATAGTGACCTAACTCACGACATACACTACATAAGCACTTGTTGTGATACTACCTCCCAGTCTCAATCACAACAACAAGGTTCATCTCAAAACTGGCTAAATTTCAAAAAACATTAAAACATAATGCATGCTCATCACAAAATCAACAATCATCCACATCATATACAAGTTAACAATTCACAATTTCATAGAAATGGATTTTCAAACCTTGGCAAAAGTAGTTTAGCTCATATTAAAATTGAGTAAGCACCAAGAGTTTTCCAATGTCATGATTCTTACAAATTTCTCAAAGCTAAACAAATAAAAGAAGAAATTAAAGTAGAAGATTACAACCATTAAGTGATTCTTCACTTCTTCTTCAAAATCTTCAATACCCAATGAAGCTCCTTCTTATCTTTGTCCTGAATCTCCAATTCCTTAATGATGGGTGTGTGTGGTTTTGGTATAGTATGTGGAGAAATATGTGTTTTAGATGGAAAGGAAAAGTATGTGAGAATTTTGGTGTGTAGTGTATGTGTTTTCCATTATGTATTAAATATTGTGTATATAATTTGTTTTGTTCAAGAAGATTATATGTTAGCATGTGTGTATCTATCATTTGGGTGATGTAATTATGTGTATATAGTGTATCTAAAAGAGTGTCACATGGTGTGTGAAGGTGTAGTGGTGTATAATAAGAAAGAGTCAATACTTGGATTAGATTGTCACTTGTTCCTAAGAAAAATCCATTGATATTTTTTTCAATTCTGGACCATTGGTGTCGTGGAGCTAAATAGAAGGTGTCGCGACGCCTACAAATCCTCCAGCTACTGCCCAATTTCAGATCTTCACGTTGCGACGCCAAATAGAGGGTGTCGTGGTGCTTGAATAGAGGTTGTTCATTATGCGATTTCTGAATGTGACTTGAAGGGGTTTTATGGCTCGAGGTCTTCTTCAACATGTGTTGCGATGCCAAAATTAAGGTGTCGCAGCGCCTCCAAAAATAGACCTCACTGCCTGATTTTGGCCACTCGCTTTGTGGCGTACCTAGGAGGGTGTCTCAGCGCGAGTTCATTCTTGTCTAATTTTGGATATTTTTCACCATATCTTCACTATATTCTTATTTTTTAGTCCCTACACACATTTATCACAAATTAAGGTACAATTATATCAATTGTAAGGCGAAAACATGTGCAATAGTGCTCATGGTGGTGTAAAAAATGTTACAATTTATGAGTCTATCATTATCCTACTATGGTTAATCACTCCTAAATCAAATACCGTAAAATACGTAGGATATTTCCCAATGCACTAGAGTGTCCACACCAGTATCTATAAAATAAGAAATTCTTTTTGCGAGTATACATCATATATGCAAATCTATCCGAGTTATTGATATTCTGTTTTAATGCTTCTATGTCTTGGAACAAAGTCATAATGATATACTTTATGTGTCATTATATGTGCGATCGTATTATGCAGTTATGTATGATTTAAGCACTTTATTAACTATAATTAAGGGATACCCCTCCAATTATAGTCAAATTACAAAAACTATAGTAATTATTTGCATAATTATACTGACATCCCCTATAAGTGATGTTTTTATTATAGATTCACCCCCTTCGACTTTTTTCGGTCTAGAAAAGTTGACATCACTAAAGAAAAGTGTGGAATTGCAAAATTTACACCTAGCGACTTGGTCTTCAATTTTGACCAACTTTTTCGAATTGAAATATCGTTGCGTCGGATGAGTATACAAGACATGTGCCTCTTGACCAGGATGTTATTACTAAATACCTCATGGGTTGTTAATACAGTATAATATATATTTTAGCTATTCTTTTTTTTCTTTTTTAATTTTTTTATTATTATTAACTTTTCTTTAGTTTTTCTTTCTTTATTAGCCTTTTAACTTTAATTATTATTCAACTAAATGCAATTAATGAAATAAATAATAATAAAATATTAGTAAATAATTATTTTTAACTAATCTAATTATCATAATTAGTTTTTGACTTTCAATTTAACTAATTGAATAATTGGTATTTAATATTTTAACTAATAAAAAATAATTATATAGTTTACAACTAATTATTATTAAATTATCAAACAATTATTTAGCAAATCAAATAATTAATTTTTATTTATACAAAAACACTTAAATATGATTAAATATATGAATAATTCACTGAAAAAATAATTGGAGTAAGAAGTGAATTATTAAATTTATTTGTCTTTTAGTTTTAATCTTATTGTTTTTTTTCTTTTCTTTTCTATTTCTTTTTTTTTTGCTTCCTCCTTGCTTCTTCGTTTCATTCACACCCACCCTGCAAAAACCCACCGAGACTACCCCATCATGTTAGAGTAGGATGTCCAACACCCTAATTGGATTGGATGTATTATACTTTTTTCTTTTGTAAAGATAATTTTATTGGAAATCATATTAATAAAAATATTTTTTTTTTATCTTATGTCTTACATCTTTTATTTTTACACATTAAATAAAGTTCTTAAACTAAATTTAGCTATGGGGCATGGTCGCACATATGATGGCGATCATGGAACATGCCTCTAAGGGTTTGATTTTAAATAAGTTTCGAGTCGAGAGCTTTTTGAGATGGGATATCAAATAGTTCAGTAAGACTCACACATATGATGCATGCTTGTGAGACGAGGATGTCACATTCCATTGGCATTAACATAAAGACACAAGTGCATGTATGTGGGTACTTGTTAGGGAACAAGTATACCAAATATGGCCCGCAAAAAATTCTTAGTTGGAGGTTTTGCCTGTCGAAATAAGAATTTCTGTATTGTGATAGTACACAGCTAGTTATTGGACTTGAGGCATGATGGTAGCCTTGTATACATCCTGCAACACTTTGATATATATTCTGATTGTTTGACAATCACAAATGCAATATGTTGGGTGTTACACTAATGTGCATGGAGGTTTGTTAAAAGGATCATATATGTATGGTACTCGCAACTGAAATAGGTTTACTTGCTATTTCACCTAAAACTAGTTTGTCATGATTATTTGTTAGGTGTATTCATAGATAGTGAGGTTCTTGGAATTAAGGAGTTGCTTTCAAGTGGATTAATTAATTAGAATAATTATTATTTATAAGTTGCAAATGTTGCATGCCTACTACTAGTTTAGTAGTGAACCTAATAGGGTCACACATCTTTATAGAACTTAAAATGAGATCACAGTATTAAATTATTTAGAATTTTGATTTATAATTCATGTGCTATATTCAAACGGAAGATTAGAGAGAGAGAGAGAGAGGGAGGGGGGGAGGGGGGGGGGGGGAGGCTTTTGATTTTGCAACTTTTGAATAGAAAGATAAAAGCGTCAGGACAATGCTTTTGTTTTGGACATTTTTTTGTGTTGTTTATCAGAGGGTATAAATGTTATTTCATTTTCTTTGGCCCTTTTTTGAATGTAAACAATGCCAAAGGGGTGTCAGTGTAATAATACTAAGAGGCAACAAATGTTGTAGATGATTCAAAGACATTGGTTAAAGCCATATCATCAAGAGATATTGCTTTTTGGAAAGAGACCATTAATGATGAGATGGATTTAATATTTAATTATACATGGACTCTTGTAGATTTCCCTGAAGTTTTGGATGTAAGTAGATGTTTAAATTGAATAACAATGGGTCAATACAAAATAAAAGTAAAAATAGATACACTATTTTGATACTTATGCTTCACTCAGCAATAATAACGTTCACCAGAGTTGTTGTGGCATTAGCTTCAATTTACAATCTATATGTGTATCAAATGAATGTTAAACTGTCTTTTTAAAGTAATATATAGAGTAATCTGAAGAGTTCATTATGAACAGACAAGAAAAGAAAATTTGCAAATTGGTTAAATGTCTTTATAGTTAAAGCAAGCATCAAAGCAGTGGCATAAATTTTTTGATTATATTATATATATTATCTCACAGTTTAAAATATAGTACGGTGATAAGCATGTTTACTCAAAATTCACGAATGAATACGGTGAAATTAGATGTATCTATGTATATAAATATATTGATTTTCTCAATAAATGATAACAGTGTAATTGATTCTAAAAGTATTTGACTTCAAAACTCAAGATAAAAGATTTAAATGAAGTTGATATTATTTTAGGTATCAAAAGTTAACAAACATATTAGGGGTGATGCTTTGTGCCATCTCACATGAATTTAATGAATGTACTAGGAAATTATTTTTCTAATTGTTATCCTGCCTTGTTAATCACTCCTAAATCAACTAGTGTAAAACACTTAAGATATTTGCCCATGCATTTGGATGGGTGATGATTTATTTTTAAAGGCTCACAAACCTGTATACATAAATAAATTGCAATTCAAAAACCTCTATGCATAAATAAATTGCAATTCAAATAATTCCCTGTTGATCCTCTATGGAATTGGAGAATAAATCAAAGTTTAACTAAATACGGACAAAATTAGTATAGTATCTCAAATTTAGAGACTAATCTTGCATCATTATAATACAAATTTTATATTCAATAAATTAATTTTTAATTTGGAATTTCTCAAAGGGGTCGGTTCAATGAATTTTTTCTCCAATAAGTCCTCAACACCAATATCTGTAAATTGAAACATTCTCTTTTACGAACATACTTCATATATGCAAATTTATCTGAATTATTGATATCCTATTTTAATGCTTTTATGTTTTGGAATAAAACTATAGAGATATACTTTATGCATCATCATACAAGAGACATATTATATAACTATATATGATTTAATAATTTTATTTAAATTTAATTAAGTGATAATTACCTAGATACCCCTCAACTATAGTCAAATTACCAAAATTATATTTACTGTTTGCAAAATTATACTAACACGACATCTCCCATCAGTGATGTTTTTATTATAATTATATTCACCCCCTTCGACTCTTTTTGGCCCAGAAAAGTTGACATCACTAAAAAACATTGAATTGCCAAGTTTAGCGCTACTGACTTGGTCTTCAGTTTTGACCAATTTCTTCAAAAACTGAAATACCCTTGTGCCATACGTGTGTGCCAGGCATGTGCCTCATGACCTAGATGTTATTACTAAATACCTCAGGTGTTAATACAATTAAATAAATATTTCAGATATTCCTTTTTTGTTTCTTTTTTAAAAAAATTATTTTCTTTTATTTTTTATTATTGAATTTTCTTTAGTTTTTCTTTTTTAATTAACCTTTACCTTTATTTATAATTATTAAAATAAAATACAATTAACCAAATAAATAAAAATAAAATATTTAATAAATAATTATTTTAATTAATATAATAATCATAATTAGTTTTGACTTTTTATTTAAATAATTGAATAATTGATATTTAATATTTTAACTAATAAAAAATAATTATATAGTTTACAGCTAATTATTGTTGTTGTCAAATAATTAATTTTTAGATATACAAAAAAATTAACTATAATTAAATATATAAATAATTAACTGAAAAAATCAAAAGGAGTAAGAAATGAATTGTAAAATTTATTTGTCATTCAATTTTTCCTTTTCTTTTCTATTTCTTTTTATTTTTTCCTTTTTTCTTCTTCTTCCTTGCTTCTTCGTTTCAGTCACTCCCACCACGCACAATCCCACCGTCACTACCCCCACCAAACCCCACTGCCGCAACCTACCACCCAATTCCACCCCGTGCCACCTTCTTCTTCAATCAAATACAAACTATAAAGATAGACTAGACTAGTGCTTAAAGGTTTTAAATAAAAAAACATAAAAGTAAAAATAGATAGACTATTTTGATACTTATACTCTGGTTGCAAGAATAACGTTCGTAAGAGTTCTTATGGCATTAGCTTCAATTTACAATTAACATGTGTATCAAATGAAGGTTAAAATTATCTTCTTAAATGATGATCTTAATGAAGAAGATATATGAAAACAACTTGAAGGGTTGGTGATGCATTCTTGAAAGTTTACAATTTGGTTAAATCGCTTTATGATTAAAGTTAGTATCAAAGTGGCATGAAAAGTTTAATTATGAGACATTTTCTCGTGATTTAAATTATAGTATGATGATAAACATGTTTACTCAAAATTCATGAGTTAATACAAAAAAATTAAACGTCTCTGTGTAGATGCTATGCTGATTTTCTCAATCAATGATAACTGTATATCTGTATTAAAAGTATCTAACTTCAAGATTTAAGATTAAATAATTAATAAAATTTAATATCTAAAATGCATAGCTACTCATCTAAAATTTTATCTAAAATGCTTTGTGCCTGTCTCATTACCCACATGATTCATCATCTGAAATAACTGAGAATTTTGGAAGGGTGCAATTGGAAGCTTGATGTAAAAAATGAATTGCACTGGACTTGATATATCTTTTTTTCGCAAGCTTTTAAGAAATATTTGCAAACCTAATACTAATCCCTAGAAGATATATCTCGAGTTCTTGGATATTTGAAGAAAATAAGAAAGTCGGAACTATTTTATAATAATTTGAAACAAACATGTTCACATTTATTTAACAATGGTATCTGAATTTACTAAATAGTAGCAAACAAGTAAGTACATGACTAAGGAACTTATTGTTTGTTATGGAGTTGTGGCCATAATCAATGCCAGTCATTTCCTTATGCTGCCATAATTAATCAACTATGCCCAGAGCATATGGTATTGTAGTTTGAGTATGGGTTTGAAGCCCTTTTTGAAACATCAGTAAGGATAACCCAACTTTACACCAGAAAAACACTAGTATTAAGGTTTAGT